>DWRD01000077.1:0-17376 GCA_022318305.1 Gerosis bhagava
GTTTCTTTCGAACAACTTACTACGCGACAGCAAACATCACGTACAGACCCAGACCTACAGCGATCATCGGGATAGCATCCACCAGACCCATAACGATAAAGAACTGAGTACGCAGCAGAGGAATCAGATCCGGTTGACGCGCTGCGCCTTCCAGGAATTTACCCCCGAGGATGCCGATACCGATCGCAGCACCGATTGCCGCCAGACCCATCATCACAGCGGCAGCCATGTACAGCAGATCCATATTCAGGTTTTCCATGACAGTCTCCAGTTTGTTTCAGTTAAAACGTAGTAGTGTTGGTAAAAATCAATGCTCTTCGGATGCCATCGACAGATAGACAATCGTCAGAACCATGAAGATGAAGGCTTGCAGCGTAATAATCAGGATGTGGAAAATGGCCCAAGGCACATTCAGAATCCACTGTGACCACCACGGCAACAGACCAGCAATCAGAATGAAAATCAGCTCACCGGCATACATGTTGCCGAACAGTCGCAGACCGAGAGAAACCGGTTTGGACAGCAGGCTTACCCCTTCAAGGATTAAGTTGACAGGAATGAACGCCCAGTGATTGAACGGCTGCATGGTCAGTTCTTTAACGAACCCACCAACGCCTTTCATTTTGATGCTGTAGAAAATAATCAGGATGAACACGCCAAGCGCCATCGACAGGGTGATGTTCACGTCCGCAGACGGAACCACGCGCAGTGCAGGCAGGCCGAAAATGTGTTCGCCGATATAAGGAATCAGGTCGATTGGCAGCAGGTCCATCAGGTTCATCAGGAATACCCAGACGAACACGGTAAGCGCCAGCGGCGCGATGACCTTGCTCTTGCCATGGTACATGTCTTTGACGCTGCCATGGACGAAGCCGATGATCATTTCGATGAAGGTTTGGAATTTCCCTGGTACGCCGCTGGTCGCTCTCTTAGCAACGCTACGGAACATGGCAAGGAACAGCAGACCGAGAACCACCGAGAAAAACATGGAGTCAATATTGAGCGTCCAGAAGGTGGCTGGGGGGTTGTGCGGATCCACCAGCGAGAATGTACGTAGGTCCAACTGAAGGTTGTTCAGATGGTGTCCTATGTAATCCTGCGGCGTCATATTTTCTGAAGCCATGATGCCTTTTACCCTTTGTTGTTAATTACAGCTGGAGCCAGAATTTGTACCACCAGCACCAAAACCCACGTCACTATCAGCGGCAAAAATACCACTTCAAAAACCGCCAGCGCCATCGCCAGTAGGGCGAAGGTCAGCAACACCTTGAATGCTTCACCGAAGGCGAAGGTCCAGGCCACTCGGCCTTGAGCTGGTGTATGCGCCTGATGGCGCCAGGCAAAAATCATAAACAACGCGTTTGGCAAAACGACTGCCAAACCTCCGCATATGGCGGAGATGCCCCAGAAGGGGTCTTTGAGGCTGAACAGCAGTCCACTTGCTATTACTGCCAGTAACTGAATAAACAGAAGCTTTCGAGCAACGTTTCGACTCACGAGCGACATAGACATCACGTTTTTACTCCTGCTCCCTTCGAGGTATGCCGCGTGTCGTATAAAACGTTCTTTAAGACCAAGAGTCAAGCGTCAAAAAGCGGACAAATTATACGGTGACAACACGTGATTTCAAACATTAAGTAGCAAAATAGTGAATAAATGTTTAATTATTTTCTGAGCGGCAATTTTTCATGCATTTCGTCAATCAGTGAGGGATCAACCAGAAGTGCAAATAATGAGAAAACGCGGCCATTAAAGCGTGCATCAGATCACATAATAAACATTTTCGGCGCAATCGAATTAAATCTGTACAGAATCAGTAAGTTTTCATCTTTTTGATATTCAAGATAAAAAGTGAGGTCTTTTTGTAAAACAACCCCACATACAATAAAAACCTTTTATTGACATTTATAATAAAAATTTAACATCAATATGAACTGACAGTTCATCGATTTTTAGCACCCTGATATTTTCAAAGTTGACTATTCTGCCAGTAAACCACCACGCTAAAGTTAAACACTAGAAAAGCCATAGTAAAAACAAGGTTAAAAGTGGCCAGATAATACCCGCAGGTAACTTTGATTTTTGTAACATGCGCAGGCCACATTTTTTCCACATTTTTTGATAAAAATTATAAGGCGTTTGGCTTAATGACCACCAAATGTCTCTCCCCTTCCAACTGGGGTACATGCAGTTTAATCACATCGCAAACCTGGTAACCTTCTGGCAGGTCTGCCATTTCACTTTCCTGCGCCTGCCCTTTCAACGCGTAGAAATGCCCATCTGCCGCCGGCAGGTGGTGGCACCAGCTCACCATGTCGTTCAGCGAGGCAAAAGCGCGGCTAATGACGCCATCAAACGGCGGCTCGGCGGGAAACGCTTCCACACGGCTCTGCACGGGGGTGATGTTATCCAGTTTTAGCTCATGCTGGACCTGGCGCAGGAAGCGCACACGCTTGCCAAGGCTATCCAGTAATGTGAAATGAGATTCCGGGCGCACGATAGCCAGCGGAATACCCGGCAGGCCCGGGCCGGTTCCCACATCGATAAAGCGGGAGCCCTGTAGATATGGCGCAACGATAATGCTATCGAGGATATGGCGAACCAGCATCTCGTTAGGATCGCGAACAGAGGTCAGGTTATAGGCTTTGTTCCACTTATCCAGCAGCCCGACATACGCCACCAGCTGGTTTTTCTGGTGATCGGTGAGCGAAATACCCGCTTCATCCAGCAGACGAGAAAGTTTGTTGAGCACGGTGAGTACCTTCTAAAAATAATGAGCCCGGAGGCGCTAACGCTTACCGGGCTGTGAATTATAAAGGCGAACGCTGATTTTGCATCCGCCAAATTAACGCGCTCTGACGATTATCAGGCGCTGCGGCGCAGCATCCCCTGCTTTTTCAGCCACACCAGCAAAATAGAAATTGCCGCCGGGGTAATCCCGGAAATACGCGATGCCTGGCCGATCGATGACGGTTTATGGTCGTTCAGCTTGGCAATAACCTCGTTGGACAGGCCGGATACCTGACGGTAATCGAGCGTTGCCGGCAGCAAAGTATTCTCGTTGCGCTGCTGCTTTTCGATTTCGTCCTGCTGACGAGCGATATAGCCTTCGTACTTAACCTGAATCTCAACCTGCTCTGCCGCCTGTTGATCCTGCAGGCCCGGCGCGAACGGAGAAAGCTGAACCAGCTGTTCGTAGGTCATTTCCGGACGACGCAGCAGATCTTCGCCGCTGGCTTCACGCGATAGCGGCGCGGTCAGGTGAGCGTTCACTTCGGCAGCGCTTTCCGCCAGCGGGTTGACCCAGCTGGTTTTCAGGCGTTGGCGTTCACGCTCAATGCTTTCCAGTTTCTCGTTGAAACGCGCCCAGCGCTCATCGTCCACCAGCCCCAGCTCACGCCCCTGTTCGGTCAGGCGCAGATCGGCGTTGTCTTCACGCAGCATCAAGCGATATTCCGCACGGGAGGTAAACATGCGGTACGGTTCCTTGGTGCCAAGTGTGCACAGATCGTCCACCAACACGCCAAGGTAGGCCTGATCGCGACGCGGCGCCCAACCCTCTTTTTCCGCTGAGAAGCGGGCGGCATTAAGACCGGCAAGCAAACCCTGCGCGGCGGCTTCTTCATAGCCGGTAGTGCCGTTAATCTGGCCGGCGAAGAACAGACCCTGAATGTATTTGCTCTCCAGCGTCGGCTTCAGGTCACGCGGGTCAAAGAAATCGTACTCAATGGCATAGCCAGGGCGAACGATCTTCGCGTTTTCCATCCCCTGCATTGAGCGGACGATTTGCATTTGCACATCAAACGGCAGGCTGGTGGAGATACCGTTTGGATAAATTTCGTTTGAAGTCAGCCCTTCCGGTTCAAGGAAGATCTGATGCTGGTTGCGATCGGCAAAGCGCATGACTTTGTCTTCGATCGACGGGCAGTAACGTGGGCCGATACCTTCAATAACCCCGGCGTACATGGGGCTGCGATCGAGGTTGCTGCGGATCACATCATGGGTTTTCTCGTTGGTGTGCGTGATATAGCACGGTACCTGGCGCGGATGTTGATCCGCGGATCCCATAAACGAGAAGACCGGCATCGGGTTATCGCCGTGCTGTTGCGCCAGCACGCTAAAATCGATGGTGCGTGCGTCAATACGCGGCGGAGTACCCGTTTTCAGGCGGCTTACGCGCAGCGGCAGTTCACGCAGACGGCGAGACAGTGGGATCGACGGCGGATCGCCAGCGCGACCGCCGCTGTAGTTGTCCAGCCCAATGTGGATTTTGCCATCCAGGAAGGTGCCGACGGTTAGTACTACCGACTTAGCGCGGAACTTGAGGCCCATTTGGGTCACCGCGCCGACGACACGATCGTTTTCGACAATCAGATCTTCTACCGCCTGCTGGAAGATCATCAGGTTCGGCTGGTTCTCCAGCGCGGTGCGTACCGCCTGGCGATACAGCACGCGGTCGGCCTGGGCGCGGGTAGCGCGGACAGCTGGGCCTTTGCTACCGTTTAGTATCCTAAACTGAATACCTGCCTGATCGATCGCTTTCGCCATCAGACCACCGAGCGCGTCCACTTCTTTTACCAGGTGTCCCTTCCCAATGCCGCCAATCGCCGGGTTGCAGCTCATCTGCCCCAGCGTGTCGATATTGTGTGTCAAAAGCAGGGTTTGTTGGCCCATTCGTGCTGCTGCCATCGCGGCCTCAGTGCCTGCATGACCCCCGCCAATGATGATGACGTCAAAAGGATCCTGATAAAACATGGTGATCTGCCTCGCATAACGCGGTTTGAAAATGGATTGAAGCCCGGGCCGTGGATTCTACTCAACTTTGCTCTTTCGAGAAAGGGGCCGGGATCCTGAGTATTAAAAAGAAGATCTTTTATTTAGAGATCTGTTCTATTGTGATCTCTTATTAGGATCGACTCTCTTTGTGGATAAGTCGGATCCACGATTTAAGATCAAACGCTTAAGAAGGATCACAATCTGTGAATGATCGGTGATCCTGTTCCGTATAAGCTGGGATCAGAATGAAGGGTTATGCACAGCTCAAAAAGCATACTTCGGTTATTCTTTGGATAACTACCGGTTGATCCAAGCTTTTGAGCAGGGTTATCCACAGAAGAAGTTGCGGATCTTTACAAAACTCAGAGTAAATCTTTCCAGGATCCCACCCAAACCTCGGCCGGATCTTCAGGAATCTCGTGTTCGAGGACATTAATTTTCAGCGTTTCACCGATCTGTTTTGCCCCGTTGGCCTTTAATGCCGCTTCGAGTTTGTCGATTGCGCCGCAAAAAGTGTCATATTCGCGGCTACCGATACCCACCGCGCCAAAGCGAACGGCAGAAAGATCGGCCTGCTTCTCCAGCAACGCTTCATAAAAGGGGACCAGGTTGTCCGGAATATCGCCGGCGCCATGGGTAGAAGAGATAACTAACCAGATCCCTTCAGCCTGCAGATCGTCAACCAGCGGACCGTGCTGGATATCAGTGCTGTAGCCCGCTTCTTCCAGCTTTTCTGCCAGATGTTCTGCTACATATTCCGCACTGCCCAGGGTGCTGCCGCTGATAAGTGTAATGTCTGCCATGATCGCCGATCGCTCGCTCAACTATTCTGAGTGGCGTATTGTACGCTGTGAGCGAGCTGGGATCTACCTGTGGAAAAATGTGGGATTAAAAAAAACGATCAGGGCTTGATAGTACGCATGATCGGGTTTTGCAGCACGATCAGGGTTTCAGTGGACTGAATTTCATCGATTGTTTGGATCTTGTTGATAAGTACCTGCTGCAGGGCATCGATAGATTTACACATCACCTTAATAAAGATGCTGTAGTGGCCGGTGGTGTAGTAAGCCTCTGTCACCTCTTCCAGGCTCTCCAGCCGGGCGAGGGCGGAAGGATAGTCTTTAGCGCTCTTAAGAATAATGCCGATGAAACAGCCGACGTCATAACCGAGCTGTTTCGGGCTGACGTCGATTCTTGCCCCCGTAATAATGCCCGCCTGTTTCATTTTCTCTACGCGTACGTGAATCGTACCTGGGCTAACGCCGAACTGTTTGGCCAGTTCGGCGTAGGCGGTGCGCGCATTCGCCATTAAGGCATCAAGAATGCCGCGGTCCAGATTGTCGATCTGATAATTTTCCATTGTTTTTTCTTATGATGTTTGATGATTCTTACTATTTTAGCTTGTTAATTTAATGAATCAAAACTCAAGACGTCTTTTTATTGATTGATTGTTGAATTCAGTGCCATTTCTGTTGCTTAATCAATATCAACAGGACGCAGGAGTGATAAAAAATGAAAACCGCATACATCGCAAAACAACGCCAGATTAGTTTCGTTAAATCCCATTTTTCCCGTCAGCTGGAAGAGAAGCTTGGCCTGATTGAAGTGCAGGCGCCGATCTTAAGCCGCGTAGGAGATGGGACGCAGGACAACTTGTCCGGCTGCGAGAAAGCGGTTCAGGTAAAAGTGAAAACACTGCCAGACGCCCAATTCGAAGTGGTTCATTCACTGGCGAAGTGGAAGCGTCAAACCCTGGGACAACACGACTTCAGCGCGGGCGAAGGGCTATACACGCACATGAAGGCCCTTCGCCCCGATGAAGACCGCCTCACCCCAATTCATTCCGTTTATGTTGACCAGTGGGACTGGGAACGCGTCATGGGCGACGGCGAACGCCATACCGGCACGCTGAAAGCGACGGTTGAGGCGATTTACGCTGGGATCAAAGCCACCGAGCTGGCGGTAAGTCAGGAATTTGGTCTGACGCCATTCCTGCCGGAACAGATCCACTTTATTCACAGTCAGGAACTGTTGAGCCGTTATCCGGATCTGGATGCTAAAGGCCGCGAGCGGGCGATCGCTAAAGAGCTTGGCGCCGTCTTCTTAATCGGTATCGGCGGTAAACTGTCTGACGGTAAGCGCCACGATGTTCGCGCGCCGGATTATGATGACTGGAGCTCGCCATCGGCGGAAGGTTTTGCCGGTCTGAACGGCGATATCCTGGTGTGGAACCCGGTGTTGGAAGACGCTTTTGAGCTTTCCTCTATGGGGATCCGAGTTGACGCCGAGGCGCTGAAGCGCCAGTTGGCGGTGACCGGCGATGAAGACCGTCTGCAGCTTGAATGGCACCAGGCACTGCTGCGCGGCGAGATGCCGCAGACCATTGGCGGCGGTATTGGCCAGTCGCGTTTAACCATGCTGTTGCTGCAGCTTGACCATATCGGCCAGGTACAGTGCGGCGTATGGCCCGCGCAGGTGCGGGAAAGCGTCGCCGCTCTGCTGTAAAGATTAACGCCGCCAGCGACGCAGCAGGCGGCTACGCAATCCGGTATCAAAGCGCCAGATATGATCGAAGATGCGCATGATGCCGGGTTTGCCGTGTACCGACATCGCCACCGCGTGAAAACGATGCTGATGTTTGTGCTGCAGCTCCCCCACCTTATTGACCACCTCATCCGGCAACCGCTGGGCGATAAAATCGGAAATCACCACCGCATCGGCATCGACCCACTGCGGGCTTTGCAAACGTTCAACGATCGCGCGAAAACAGCTGGCCAGATCGGTGCCGCCGCGAAAGCGCTGGCTTAAAAAACGGATCGCCTGCTCCAGCCCCTGCGGGCCGGTTAGCTCGTAGTGCACCACTTCGCTGGAGAACAGCATGATGTAGCAGCGGCGGTTATCCGCCAGCGCGACGCGCATCAGCGCCAGACAAAAGGCTTTGGCGCATTGTTCGTTAAAACCGCCCATCGAACCTGAGGTATCTACGCAGACAATAAATGGCCCGCGCGGCTGCTCATCAAAATCCTGCCGGGTTACCGGGCGTTCGGTGATTTTCTCTCGCCAGGCGTCGCCGTGCAGGCGATAAGTTAATAGCTGTTTTTCCACCAGCTTACGGTAGAACTCGAACTCCAGTTCGGTGATGCCGAGCGTTGCCAGCTCTGGCGGCAACAGACGTAGAATATCGTCGCTTTGCTGCAGGCCATCGACCTGCTCTGGTACCGTTGCCGGTTCACGAACCATCGCGCGGAAGGCCTCCATCGGGGCATCCTTCTTCGGCACCAGTTTGGCTTCCCGCGATCTGCCCAACTGCTCAGCCAGCTGCATCAGTTCCGGCTGTTGGCTGAGAAAATCGCCATAGCGCACGATCAGCTGGTAATCGCCGCGTTTAAGCTCGCCGGCGCTCATATCCCACAGGCGGCCGGCGGCGTTGTCGTTTTCCACCAGCACCGGCTCTAGCTGCCCGCTGAGCGTCATTCGTTCCTGCACCTCGCTGAGCAGCTGATCGCGCTCATCGTCTAATAAGTGCTGGTTGAGGGTGGTGGTCTGTACCACCAGACTTAAGCGCCAGCGTTGTAAGAACAGAGTATGTAGCGCTGGGGTGAAGGTTGCGTTATCGTCCACCAGCTGCTGCGCCTGGGCGGCAAAGGGCGACTGGAGCTTATGCAGCTTGCCGAGGATCTGCGGCAGCTGCACGATAAATTGCGAAGTTGAAAGCAGCTGGGCCTGCTGATAGATCTGCACTTCGGCGTCCAGCTCGGGAGGGATCTGCGTCTCTTTGAGACGGGCGCGAACCGCTTCTCGCCAGCGCGGAATATCGGCGGCGATGATATTTTTCAGCCGCGGAAATTTTTCAAAGAACACCGCCAGTTGAGGCGAGGCCAGCAGCGCCAGCAGCATCTCCTCGATCATCCCTTCTTCGCTGACCGCCAGCATGACATTCAGCATGTCGAGCGTCATGGCTGGCGCGCCTGTTTAATTTGCGCGCCGACGTCCTGCAGGCTGGCTTCGATACGCCCCAGCCAGTCGCCGGGAATAAACAGGCATTTTTGCTGTTCGCTAAAGCGGTTATGTTGCTGGTGCCACTCGTCATCCAGCGCTTCCAGCTGCTGGCGGATCTCGGCAGGCATATTTTCCTGAGATTCGCTGCCGGGCAGCGACAGGCGCGAGCCTTGCAGGCTGACGTCGCGCACCACCAGGTGTTGGCTGGCATCGACATCCATCGTTAATGGCTGGGCAAAACCGATACCGTTGAGCTTGCCGCGGATCTCGCCGCCTTTCTCCAGCCAGTTGATCAGCGCCTGGCGTTCAAAGGCGATATGGATAACTTCGAGATCGTGCAGTTTCAGCGGTTGCTGGAGAAGCAGCGTCAACGTCTCGCCCTCAACACCGTCTGGCAGTTCGTAATGCGGCTTACGGCTGAACATGCCGCCAACGCGCGTGACTTTAAGCGCGGTTTTATCGCTGTGCTGCTGCTGGATTTGAATACGGCGTTGGATGATGGCGCCTAGTTTAGTCAGCATCGCCTGCTGACCCCAGGCATGGCTGGTCATCAGTGACTCCAACTGCTGCGACATCAGATTCATGCTTTCGATGTTATGCCACAGGCAATCTTTCAGCAGGATCAGGTCGATAGGCGCGATGGCGTCGCGGCCGCTAAAGAAGGCGCTGGCCTGCAGCAGACGGATGGCTTTTTTCCAGCGGCGATCGGAAACGTAAGGCGCATTAGGCAAGGCATCTAATTGTTGGCGCAGTTGGAAAACCAGCTCGAAGACGTTGTCCGGCAACTTCACGGTACCAATGTCATGCTGCCACTGGGTAAATTCATCGTTGCTGATTTGCAGGTTTTCAGGAACCGGATTGCTGTTTTCATCCTGCTGGCTGACCAGCATCGAGCGGAAGTTAGTTTTATCCTGTACTTTATCCAGCCACAGGCGGATCAGCATGCGGTCATATAAGGCTTCGAGGCTGTTGTCCGCTTCGGGCAGTTCGTTCGACGCCGCGACCAGCAGGCGCATTGGGATTTTCTCTTCATGGGCGCCGTTGCGGAAGTGGCGTTCGTTGATGGCCGTCAGCAGGGTATTTAGGATAGCCGGGCCGGCTTTCCAGATTTCATCCAGGAAGACGATTTCCGCCTCTGGCAGATAGCCTGCCGTTAAACGCTCATAGCGCCCTTCATCTTTGAGCGCCTGAATCGACAGCGGGCCGAAAACTTCTTCCGGCGTGGAGAAGCGGGTCATCAGATATTCAAAAGCGCGCGCCTGCCTGAAAGCGAACTTAAGGCGGCGGGCGATCAGGCTTTTCGCGATGCCGGGCGGCCCCAGCAGGAACACGCTCTCGCCGCTAAGCGCGGCCAACAGGCACAGGCGTATTGCGTGGCTGCGTTCAAAGAGCCCTTTTTCCAGGGCGGCGCTAAGTCGGGAAATTCTTTCTGCCAGTAAATGTGATTGAGCCATAATAGAGTTGCGTGCTTTGTCGTGTGTCGTTATTGCGTCGAGTATAGATGTTTGATTAGGGGTGGTAATAGCCTGAAGAATCGATTTATTTTCTTTGAGCTAAGTTAATATGGTGTCAGTTAGGGGTACGATTCAGCAAATAATCGTGCATACTGTGCGCTTTTTGTGGGCCAAGGGACTAGGCACACATTTGTTTTATAAACGAAAAGACTAGTCTATGAGCACTGATAATAAACAATCGCTGCCGGCAATAACGCTGGCGGCAATCGGCGTGGTTTACGGCGATATCGGTACCAGTCCACTGTATACCCTTCGCGAATGTCTGTCAGGCCAGTTTGGCTTTGGCGTTGAACGCGATGCGGTTTTTGGCTTTCTGTCGCTGATTTTCTGGCTGTTGATCTTTACCGTATCAATAAAATACATCACCTTCGTGATGCGGGCGGATAACGCCGGCGAGGGCGGGATCTTGACGCTGATGTCGCTGGCGGGGCGCAACACCTCGGCAAAGATGACCTCCGTATTGGTGATCCTCGGCCTGATTGGCGGTAGCTTCTTCTATGGTGAAGTGGTGATAACCCCGGCAATATCGGTGATGTCGGCGATAGAGGGGTTGGAAATTATCGCCCCGCAGCTGGATACCTGGATTGTCCCCATCTCCATTATTGTGCTGACCCTGCTTTTTGCTATTCAAAAACACGGAACCGGGATGGTCGGCAAGCTGTTCGCGCCAATTATGCTTATCTGGTTCCTGTTGCTGGCGGTGCTTGGCGCGCGCAGTATTCTCGATAACCCGGAAGTTCTGCAGGCGCTGAACCCTTACTGGGCAGTGAACTTCTTCCTGCAGTACAAAACGGTATCCTTTATTGCGCTCGGCGCGGTGGTGCTGTCGATTACCGGTGTGGAAGCGCTGTATGCCGATATGGGTCACTTCGGCAAACTACCGATTCGCGTAGCATGGTTCTCGGTAGTACTGCCATCACTGGTGCTTAACTATTTTGGCCAGGGCGCGCTGCTGTTGAAGCACCCGGAAGCCATTAAAAACCCGTTCTTCCTGTTGGCGCCGGAATGGGCGCTGATCCCGATGCTGATTATCGCGACCCTGGCGACGGTTATCGCCTCGCAGGCGGTGATTTCCGGGGTCTTCTCGCTGACTCGTCAGGCCGTGCGTCTGGGCTATCTGTCGCCAATGCGCATTATCCATACTTCGGAAATGGAGTCCGGGCAGATTTACATCCCGTTCATTAACTGGCTGCTGTACGTTTCTGTGGTCATCGTCATTGTCAGCTTCGAGCACTCTTCTAATCTGGCGGCGGCGTACGGTATTGCGGTAACGGGCACCATGGTGTTGACCTCCATTCTGTCGGCGACCGTGGCGCGCAAAAACTGGCACTGGAATAAGCTGTTTGTCGGCCTGATGCTGGTGGCCTTCCTGTGTATCGATATTCCGCTGTTCTCGGCGAACCTCGATAAAATCGTCTCCGGCGGTTGGTTGCCGTTATCACTGGGCCTGGTGATGTTTACGGTGATGACCACCTGGAAGAGCGAGCGTTTCCGCCTGCTGCGCCGGATGCATGAACATGGCAACTCGCTGGAAGCGATGATCTCCTCGCTGGAGAAATCGCCGCCGGTGCGCGTGCCGGGTACCGCGGTCTATATGTCTCGCGCCCTGAACGTGATCCCTTTTGCGCTGCTGCATAACCTGAAACACAACAAGGTGCTGCATGAACGCGTGATCCTGCTGACCCTGCGCACCGAAGATGCCCCGTATGTGCATAACGTGCGCCGCGTGCAGATTGAGCAACTGTCGCCGTCGTTCTGGCGCGTTGTAGCAAGCTATGGCTGGCGTGAAACGCCGAACGTCGAAGAGGTGTTCCATCGCTGCGGCCTGGAAGGGCTGAGCTGCCGAATGATGGAAACGTCGTTCTTTATGTCCCACGAGTCGCTGATTATCGGCAAACGGCCATGGTATCTGCGCCTGCGCGGCAAACTATATCTGCTGTTGCAGCGTAACGCTCTGCGCGCGCCGGATCAGTTTGAAATCCCGCCGAACCGGGTTATCGAACTCGGTACTCAGGTAGAAATCTGATGTCAAAAAGCCCTTCAATAACGAAGGGCTTTTTTGTCTCTCACATCTCGATGCAATTTCCTGCCCACGCCTTGCGAAACGTTTCGATGGCGATCACATTTATCTCTTTTGATGATGGTTTTTTGCTCCTGCATTTACAATACTAATGTTAGCGAAACGTTTCGCTAGTGGAGCAAAAGAGAAAAAATGAAAAAAGGCACCGTACTTAACGCTGATATTTCTTCCGTTATCTCCCGCCTCGGTCATACCGATATGCTGGTTGTTTGCGACGCCGGATTGCCGGTTCCCCGCAGCAGCGCGCGAATCGATATGGCGCTTACTCAGGGCGTACCTTCATTTATGCAGGTTCTGGAGGTCGTAACGACGGAAATGCAGGTTGAGGCGGCGGTCATCGCGGAAGAGATTAAAACCCATAATCCGCAACTCCACGCGACGTTGCTCAATCATCTTGAGCAGCTGCAGCAGCACCAGGGAAATACGATTGAAATTCGTTACACCAGTCATGAGCAGTTCAAAAAACAAACCGCAGATAGTCAGGCGGTAATTCGCAGCGGGGAGTGTTCCCCGTATGCGAATATTATTCTCTGTGCCGGCGTCACTTTCTGAGGTCGCCGCCATGGAAGCTTTATTACAGCTGAAAGGGATCGATAAAGCGTTCCCTGGCGTCAAAGCGCTCTCCGGCGCGGCGCTGAATGTCTATGCTGGCCGGGTAATGGCGCTGGTAGGGGAAAATGGCGCCGGTAAATCGACAATGATGAAGGTACTCACCGGTATCTATACCCGTGATGCCGGTTCTTTGCTGTGGTTAGGTAAAGAAACGACCTTTAACGGCCCAAAATCCTCACAGGAAGCCGGTATCGGCATCATTCACCAGGAACTCAACCTGATCCCGCAATTAACGATTGCCGAGAACATCTTCCTTGGCCGCGAGTTCGTTAACCGCTTTGGCAAAATCGACTGGAAAAAGATGTATGCCGAAGCGGACAAGCTGCTGGCGAAGCTGAATTTACGTTTTAACAGCCAGAAGCTGGTGGGCGATCTGTCGATTGGCGATCAGCAAATGGTGGAAATCGCCAAAGTGCTGAGCTTCGAATCGAAGGTCATCATTATGGATGAGCCTACCGATGCCCTGACCGATACCGAGACCGAATCGCTGTTCCGCGTCATCCGCGAATTGAAATCGCAGGGGCGCGGCATTGTCTATATTTCCCACCGCATGAAAGAGATCTTCGAAATCTGCGATGACGTCACCGTATTTCGCGACGGGCAATTTATTGCCGAGCGTGAAGTGGCTTCGCTGGATGAAGACCGACTGATCGAGATGATGGTTGGCCGTAAGCTGGAAGATCAATATCCGCATCTCGATAAGGCGCCCGGCGCGGTACGTCTGAAGGTCGATAATCTCTGCGGTTCCGGGGTGGAAAACGTGACGTTTACCCTGCGTCAGGGCGAAATCCTCGGCGTTGCCGGGCTGATGGGCGCCGGGCGCACTGAACTGATGAAGGTGCTGTACGGCGCGCTGCCGCGCAGCAGCGGTTCCGTGACGCTGGACGGCCATGAAGTCGTCACCCGTTCGCCGCAGGATGGCCTGGCGAACGGCATTGTCTATATCTCTGAAGACCGTAAGCGTGATGGACTGGTGCTTGGGATGTCGGTCAAAGAAAACATGTCATTAACCGCGCTGCGCTACTTCAGCAGGGCGGGCGGTAGCCTTAAGCATAAAGATGAACAGCAGGCGGTCAGCGATTTCATTCGGCTTTTTAATGTGAAGACGCCTTCGATGGAGCAGGCAATTGGCCTGCTTTCTGGGGGGAACCAGCAAAAAGTCGCTATCGCTCGCGGGCTGATGACCCGGCCGAAAGTGCTGATCCTCGACGAACCAACCCGTGGCGTCGACGTCGGGGCGAAGAAAGAGATCTACCAGCTGATTAACCAGTTTAAAGCCGATGGCCTGAGCATCATCCTTGTCTCTTCTGAGATGCCGGAAGTGCTGGGCATGAGCGATCGCATCATTGTGATGCATGAAGGGCATCTCGGCGGTGAATTCACACGCGAGCAGGCCACCCAGGAAGTATTGATGGCTGCCGCTGTGGGCAAGCTTAACCGTGTGAATCAGGAGTAAAAAAGATGACTACCCAGGCTGTTACTGGTCGCCGCTATTTCACTAAAGCGTGGCTGATGGAGCAAAAATCGCTGATCGCCCTGCTGGTGCTGATCGCGATCGTTTCGACCATGAGCCCTAACTTTTTTACCGTTAATAACCTGTTCAATATTCTGCAGCAAACTTCCGTTAACGCCATCATGGCGGTCGGGATGACGCTGGTCATTCTGACATCGGGGATCGACCTGTCCGTCGGTTCTCTGCTGGCATTGACCGGCGCCGTCGCGGCGTCTATCGTCGGTATCGAAGTGAATGCGCTGGTGGCCGTTGCCGCCGCGCTGGCGCTCGGTGCGGCTATTGGCGCGGTGACCGGGGTAATTGTCGCGAAAGGTCGCGTGCAGGCGTTTATCGCCACCCTGGTGATGATGCTGCTGCTGCGCGGCGTGACGATGGTTTATACCAACGGTAGCCCGATCAACACCGGCTTTAGCGATAACGCCGATCTGTTTGGCTGGTTCGGTATCGGACGCCCGCTGGGGATCCCGACGCCGGTATGGATTATGGCGATTGTCTTCCTGGCGGCCTGGTACATGCTGCACCATACTCGCCTGGGCCGTTATATTTATGCCCTGGGCGGTAACGAAGCGGCGACGCGGCTTTCCGGCATCAGCGTGAATAGAGTGAAAATCATCGTCTATGCGCTGTGCGGAATGTTGGCTTCACTGGCCGGGATCATCGAAGTGGCGCGTCTTTCCTCTGCGCAGCCGACGGCGGGGACGGGCTATGAATTAGACGCGATCGCAGCGGTCGTACTTGGCGGCACCAGCCTGGCAGGTGGTAAAGGTCGTATCGTCGGCACGCTGATTGGCGCGTTGATTCTTGGCTTCCTGAACAATGGTCTGAACCTTTTAGGCGTTTCTTCCTATTACCAGATGATCGTCAAAGCGGTGGTGATTTTGCTGGCGGTACTGGTAGATAACAAAAAGCAGTAACTGAGAACTCTACAGGACATCTTAACTATGAATATGAAAAAACTGGCGACCCTGGTCTCTGCTGTTGCTCTAAGCGCGACCGTTAGCGCAAACGCGATGGCGAAAGATACCATCGCACTGGTTATCTCTACCCTGAATAACCCCTTCTTCGTTTCTCTGAAAGACGGCGCGCAGAAAGAAGCCGATAAGCTGGGCTACAACCTGGTGGTGCTGGATTCCCAGAATAACCCGGCGAAAGAGCTGGCGAACGTACAGGACTTAACGGTTCGCGGCGCCAAACTGCTGCTGATTAACCCAACCGACTCCGATGCTGTCGGCAATGCGGTGAAGATGGCGAACCAGGCTAAAATCCCGGTTATTACCCTGGACCGCCAGGCCTCAAAAGGCGATGTGGTGAGTCATATTGCTTCCGATAACGTGCTGGGCGGTAAAATGGCCGGCGACTATATCGCGAAGAAAGTCGGGGAAAATGCGAAAGTCATTGAGCTGCAAGGCATTGCCGGTACCTCTGCGGCGCGCGAGCGCGGCGAAGGTTTCAAACAGGCCGTGGCGGCGCATAAGTTCAACGTACTGGCCAGCCAACCCGCTGACTTCGACCGTACCAAAGGTCTGAACGTGATGCAGAACCTGCTGACGGCGCATCCGGACGTGCAGGCGGTGTTTGCGCAGAACGACGAAATGGCGCTGGGCGCGCTGCGTGCGCTGCAGACTGCTGGAAAATCTGATGTGATGGTGGTTGGATTTGACGGCACTCCGGATGGCGAAAAAGCAGTAAATAGTGGCAAACTGGCAGCGACCATCGCCCAGTTGCCGGAGCAGATCGGCGTTAAAGGCGTCGAAACCGCTGATAAAGTGCTGAAGGGTGAAAAAGTGGATGCCAGCTATCCGGTTGAGCTGAAACTGGTCATTAAGCAGTAAAATGCGATTCGGGCCGCCAACGGTCCGAGGGACAACATAAAAAAGAAAAGCAGGGCATGCGCCACCGGAGTCCGGTGGCGCGCTTTCCCGGGAACAAAGATGATGAAAACCGCAGGTAAACTTGTCGTCCTTGGCAGCATCAATGCCGATCACATTCTTAACCTTGAATCCTTCCCTACTCCAGGTGAAACCGTTACCGGAAACCACTATCAAGTGGCTTTCGGCGGTAAAGGCGCCAATCAGGCTGTCGCTGCCGGGCGTAGCGGCGCGGATATTGCCTTCATTGCTTGTACTGGCGATGACGATATCGGCGAACGCGTTCGCCGCCAGCTGGCGAGCGATAACATCGACGTGGCGCCGGTGCGTGCCGTTGCTGGCGAATCAACCGGCGTGGCGTTGATCTTCGTTAACGCGGAAGGCGAGAATGTCATCGGTATTCATGCCGGCGCAAATGCTGCGCTTTCTGTTTCTCAGGTTGAGGCGGAAAAAGAACGAATTGCCAGCGCGCAGGCATTGTTAATGCAGCTGGAGTCGCCGCTGGAGAGCGTGATGGCCGCTGCGAAAATCGCTCATCAGCATCAGACTACCGTGGTGCTTAACCCTGCCCCGGCGCGCGAACTTTCAGATGAACTATTGGCGCTGGTGGATGTCATTACGCCGAATGAAACCGAAGCGGAAAAGCTGACCGGTATTCGCGTTGAAAGCGACGACGATGCCGCGAAAGCCGCCGGTGCGCTTCATGCGAAAGGGATTGGTACGGTGATGATTACTCTCGGCAGCCGCGGCGTGTGGTTAAGCTGCGAGGGCGAAAGCCGCCGGGTCCCCGGATTTAAAGTTCAGGCCATCGATACGATCGCCGCTGGCGACACTTTTAATGGCGCATTTGTCACCGCGCTGCTGGAAGGCCGTGAAGTGGCAGACGCCATCCGTTTTGCCCATGCCGCCGCCGCGATTGCTGTCACCCGTAAGGGAGCGCAACCGTCTGTGCCGTGGCGCAAAGAGATCGACGAATTCTTGCGTCAACAGGGGTAATGCTTGGCTACCATGAAG
>DWRD01000078.1:0-17297 GCA_022318305.1 Gerosis bhagava
TCACATCGTCCAGCGTCTGGGGACGATGATAGAAGGCCGGCACCGGCGGCATGATCACCGCGCCCATTTCCGCCGCCTGCACCATTAAACGCAGATGCCCAAGGTGGAACGGCGTCTCGCGTACGCAAAGCACCAGCGGGCGGCGCTCTTTTAACACCACGTCCGCTGCGCGGGTCAGCAGACCGTCGGTATAGCTATTGACGATGCCGGAGAGCGTTTTCATCGAGCACGGTAGAATAACCATCCCGCTGGTTTTAAACGAGCCGGAGGAGATGCTGGCGGCGATATCGCGCGCGTCGTGTACCACATCGGCCAGCGCCTGCACTTCGCGCAGCGAGAAGTCAGTTTCCAGCGACAGCGTCTGACGCGCCGCCTGGCTCATTATCAGATGGGTCTCGACCTCCGCGACGTCACGCAGCACCTGTAGCAGGCGTACGCCGTAAATCGCGCCGCTGGCGCCGGAAATGCCGATAATGAGTCGTTTCACGATGTTATACCCCTTGCGCATAGTGCCGCAGACTTTGCCGGATTATAGTCCCCGACGCAACCTGGCGGGTAAAAATAAAAAGGCCCGCGGTCTTCGAAAGACGGCGGGCCAGCAACAAGGGACCAATTAGCCTTCGTTATGCATCTCTAAGTTTTCAACTTCGGTTTGCAGTTGCACCGCTTTCGCATCGTCGTTACGCAGAGAATCAAGATAATCGAGATACTGTTGGTCAACGTCTTTGGTGACGTACACGCCGTTAAAGACAGAACACTCGAACTGTTGAATGTCCGGGTTCTCGGCGCGTACCGCTTCGATCAGATCGTCCAGATCCTGGAAAATCAGGCCATCGGCGCCGATGATCTGGCGGATCTCGTCAACTTCGCGACCGTGGGCGATAAGCTCGTTGGCGGTCGGCATATCGATACCGTAGACGTTCGGGAAGCGAATTTCCGGCGCCGCGGAGGCCAGATACACCTTTTTCGCCCCCGCTTCGCGCGCCATTTCGATAATCTGTTCAGAGGTGGTGCCGCGAACGATAGAGTCATCCACCAGCAGCACGTTCTTATCACGGAATTCGGCGCGGTTGGCATTCAGCTTACGGCGCACGGATTTACGGCGCAGCTGCTGGCCCGGCATGATAAAGGTACGACCAACATAGCGGTTTTTGACGAAGCCCTGACGATACGGTTTATCAAGGATACGGGCAATCTCCAGGGCGATATCGCAGGAGGTTTCCGGGATCGGAATAACGACATCGATATCCAGATCTTCCCACTCACGGGCAATTTTCTCGCCAAGCTTCGTGCCCATGTTCACGCGGGCGCTATAGACGGAAATCTTGTCGATAAAGGAGTCCGGACGCGCGAAATAGACGTATTCGAACAGGCATGGGTTGCTGACCGGGTTTTCCGCGCACTGGCGGGTAAACAGCTGGCCTTTCTCGGTGATGTAAACCGCTTCGCCCGGCGCGACGTCGCGCAGGAATTCAAAGCCCAGAGTATCCAGCGCCACGCTTTCGGAGGCGACCATATACTCGGTGCGGCCATCGCCGATATCGCGCTTGCCGAGCACCAGCGGACGAATACCGTTCGGGTCGCGGAAGGCGACCATGCCGTGGCCGATAATCATCGCCACGCAGGCGTACGCGCCGCGGATCTGGCGATTCGTCGCGGCAATCGCGGCGAAAATGTTATCGGCTTCCAGCGGGTAATGACGGAAATTATCCAGCTCGCTGGCGAAGATATTGAGCAGAATTTCGGAATCGGAGGTGGTGTTGATGTGGCGGCGTTTTTCTTCAAACAGCTTTTGACGCAGCTCGTGGGCATTGGTCAGGTTGCCATTATGGGCCAACGTAATGCCGTACGGCGAGTTAACGTAAAAAGGCTGCGCTTCAGAAGCGCTGGAACTGCCTGCCGTTGGGTAACGGACGTGGCCAATCCCCATATTTCCCTGCATACGCTGCATGTGGCGCGCTTCGAACACATCGCTCACCAGTCCGTTGGCTTTACGCAAACGGAAGCAGTTATTTGCATCAATGGTGATGATGCCCGCGGCATCCTGCCCACGATGCTGAAGCACCGTTAACGCGTCATAAATCGACTGGTTTACCGGCATAACACCGGCGATACCGACAATACCGCACATACGTCTTTTCCTCGTTAAGCTACATCCCAACGCTTATGCTTTGGGCAAGAAACTTGACGAGCTCTGCAGATAGTCAAAGAACCATCTGATAACGAAACTGAACTGCGGGATAAGCTCAGACTTTTGCCAGTCTTCACTTTTTGCCATACCGGTGAAGCTGTCGAGAAAGAACAGAATAGCGGAGACAATCAGCACGCCGCGCAGGGCGCCAAAACAGATCCCCAACACCCTGTCTGTTCCTGACAGACCGGTTTTCTCTACCAGAGCGCCTATCACATAGTTAACGATAGCGCCGACGATAAGCGTTGCGATAAACAATATCGCGATAGCAATCCCATTTCGGACCAGTTCGTCTTCAAAGCCCGTGAACCAGACAGCCAGGTAAGTGTAGTAATGACTGGCGACAAAGAAGGCACATCCCCATGTCACCAGCGATAACGCTTCACGAACAAAGCCGCGGATAAGGCTAACCAAACAGGAAAAACCAATTACCGCAATAATGGCGTAATCAATCCAGACCATATACATCCCACGATTTTACGCCCTGTCGTCCAGTTCGGGGCGCATTCTAACAGAAAAAGAAAACGTTTGCGTAGGGATTTCCGTGCCCTACAGAAATAAAAATGGCGCTGAAAAAACATTCAACGCCATACAGCCTGACGCCTCTTCAGGGCGTATCCGGCAAGGGTTTCAGCAGGTTAACCCGCTTGCTGGCTCACCCAATCGGAGCGGATATGGTTTTTAATTCGGGCTATATCCCATGACCACGCCGCTCAGGCCAGAAATTTGCTGCAGCTCGCCGAGTTGCCCCTTCAGCTTGTCTTTCGACGCATCCGGCCCCACCAGAATACGGGTAATTTTACCCTGAACCGGGGTGGATGGCGATGTCCAGGCTTTAAAGCCCGAGGAACGCAGTTTACCCACGATTTCGTTAACCTTATCGGCATTCTTCAACGCCCCTAACTGCACCACATAGGCTTTTCCGGTCGGCGCCGGAATAGCGGCCTGCTGCTGTTGCGGCTGTGGTTGCGGCTGCGGTTTCGCCGGAGGCGGCGTCTGCGCGACCTGCTGCTGCGGTTTCTCAACCGGCTTCGGCTGTGGTTTCGGCTGCGGCTTGGCGGCCACCACCGGCTCCTGAACTTCATCGAAGCTATTGTTGTTTACCGGGATGCGCGACGGATCCAGCGATGGCGCCGCGGCGTCTCCCGCTCTCACCTCTTCCGCGGCGCCTTCCGGCGGCTGCGAAGGCAGCGCCTGGGTAGCCGCCGGCAGCATATCCGGCTCATCGCGATCGCCCGGCTTCGGCACCAACGGGATCGCCGCAAACTCATCCTGATAATGTTTTTTCTGACCGTCGAGCAGACCCGGGAGAATAATTACCCCCAGCGCTACCAGTACAATCGTCCCGACTAAACGGTTCTGAAACTTACTCGCCACCGATTCTCCCCGCGTCTATCTCTTCCATTACATGCGCTACCGTGTGGAAGGAACCACACACCAGCACCGTATCTTCGGCTTTGGCATCCGCCATGGCGGCATGCCACGCCTGGGCTACGCTGTCATAACTTTGTCCTGCGCGCAGATGCGCAATCAGCTGATCCGCCGTGGCGCCGCGCGGCCCTTCCAGCGGCGCGCAGTACCACGCGTCTACTTCAGGTTCTAGATTCGCCAGGGTTCCGGCGATATCTTTATCATGCAGCATACCAATAACCGCCAGTACGCGCCCCGTTTTCGCTAAGGTTTTGAGACGCCCGGCGAGATAAGCCGCCGCATGCGGGTTATGCGCGACATCGAGGATCACCCGCGGCGCATCGCTGATAATCTGAAAGCGGCCCGGCAGCATGGCGTGATGAATACCGTCGCGCAGCGCCTGTTCAGCGACGTTAAGCCCGCTGGCGCGTAGCGCCGCCAGCGCCGTCGCGGCGTTCGGCAATGGAACCTGCGGCAGCGGCAGCCCTGCCAACTCGCCCTGACTATCGCTAAAGTTCCATGACTGGCCAGTCACGCTATAACGCCAGTCATGGTCGCGGCGCAGCAGCGTCGCGCCCTTTTCATTCGCCACGTCGGCAATCGTGTGCGGCATATCGGGTTCGCCCACCACCGCCGGTTTGCCGGCGCGGAAAATACCGGCTTTTTCACGGCCAATGCTTTCACGATCCGGCCCCAGCCAGTCGGTATGATCCAGCGCGATGCTGGTGACCACCGCCACGTTGGCATCGACGATATTCGTGGCGTCCAGGCGCCCGCCGAGGCCCACTTCGAGGATAACCACATCGAGCTGCGCCTGCTTAAACAGCCATAGCGCGGACAGCGTGCCAAATTCAAAATAGCTCAGCGAGATATCACCGCGTGCCGCTTCGATTTCGGCAAATGAGGCGGTATGCGCCGCTTCCGGCAGCTCAGCGCCCTGAATGCGCACGCGCTCGGTATAGCGCACCAGATGCGGCGAACTATACACGCCAACTTTATAACCCGCCGCCATCAGCACGGATTCCAGCGTCCGGCAGGTGGTGCCTTTGCCGTTGGTACCCGCCACGGTAAAGACAAACGGCGCCGGTTTTAGTATCGCCATCCGTCCGGCGACTTCGCTCACCCGCGAAAGCCCCAGATCGATGGCTTTACTGTGCAGATGCTCCAGATAAGAAAGCCACGTAGCCAGGGGCGACGTGGCCTGAGGAATAGGATCTTTTTCCATGATGTCCGCGAGAGTTAACGGTAAAAAAAAGGGCAGCGCCTGTCGGCCCTGCCCTCTGCATTATCAGGCCTCTGGTTCCTGATCCGGTACCGGTGGCACCACCTCGCCTTCGTGAGGCGCATCGGCCTGCGGCGAAGGAAGATTCATCAGTTTCGCCAGGATGCTGGCTAATTTCAGACGCATTTCAGGACGACGAATAATCATGTCGATCGCCCCTTTCTCAATCAGGAACTCACTGCGCTGGAATCCCGGCGGCAGCTTCTCACGCACGGTCTGCTCGATAACGCGAGGACCGGCGAAGCCGATCAGCGCTTTCGGCTCGGCGATATTAAGATCGCCCAGCATCGCGAAGCTCGCGGAGACGCCGCCCATGGTCGGGTCGGTCAGCACGGAGATGTACGGTAAACCGCGTTCCTGCATTTTCGCCAGCGCCGCGGAGGTCTTCGCCATCTGCATCAGCGACATCAGCGCTTCCTGCATACGGGCGCCGCCGGAAGCGGAGAAGCAGATTAGCGGGCAGTTGTCTTCCAGCGCCTGCTCAACCGCACGGACGAAACGCGCGCCAACAACGGAACCCATCGAACCGCCCATAAAGGCGAATTCAAATGCCGCCGCCACGACAGGCATGCCGTGCAGGGTGCCTTTCATCACCACCAGCGCGTCTTTCTCGCCGGTCTCTTTCTGTGCAGAGGCCAGACGGTCTTTATACTTTTTCGAATCGCGGAACTTCAGCACATCCTTTGGCTCGAGCTCGCTACCCAGCTCCACGAGAGAACCTTCGTCCAGCAGGCTATGCAGGCGATTGCGCGCCGACATACGCATGTGGTGATCGCACTTAGGGCAAACCTCCAGGTTGCGCTCCAGCTCTGCGCGGTACAGTACCTGACCGCAGCTGTCGCACTTGGTCCATACACCTTCAGGAATACTTGCCTTACGGGTGGGGGTTATATTGCTTTTAATTCGTTCAATCCAGCTCATTGATAACCTTTCTACCTGAACCTGGTCGATGCCAGTTTTGTCGCAAGGGGCGCATAATGCCACTTTTGCCCCTCACAGACCATGAATGTTGCACATTAAATCATAACATCCCGTAACATGGGATAAAAAAGTGGTCGAACCGCTCACACTTTGCGCGCCGAACGTCATAGCAACGCCCGGCGAAAATGCCGCTAAGGGCTTATTTGGCCTGCTTTGCCGCCGCCCGGCGATGGCGAATCAATTCGATAACACCTGGCAGTACCGACAGGACGATAATCGCCACGATCAGCAGCTTCAGATTTTCCTGCACGATCGGCAAATCACCAAACAGGTACCCGGCATAGGTGAACAGCAGTACCCACAGCAGCGCGCCTACCACGTTATACGCCGCAAAATGACGATAGGACATGTGGCCCATTCCCGCCACAAACGGCGCAAAGGTTCTGACGATCGGCACAAAACGCGCGAGGATGATGGTTTTGCCGCCGTGGCGTTCATAGAAGGTATGGGTTTTGTCGAGATAGCTGCGACGGAAAATCTTCGAGTTCGGATTGCTGAATAGCTTTTCGCCGAACAATCTACCGATGGTGTAGTTCAGGGCATCGCCAACAACGGCGGCAATGACCATCAGCGTGACCATCAGGTGTACGTTGAGATCGTTAGTTGGCAGCGCGGAGAGCGCGCCGGCGACGAACAGCAGAGAATCTCCGGGCAGGAACGGCGTCACCACCAGGCCGGTTTCGCAGAACAGAATCAAAAACAGGATGGCGTAAACCCAGACGCCATACTGTGCGACCAGCTCCGCAAGGTGCACATCAATATGCAGGATGAAATCAATCAAAAAATGAATCAGGTCCATATTTGTCTTAGCCTTTAGTGACAACCGCCCCCTGTTACGGGGGCGCTGATATTAGTCCGCCAAAAATAGCGGGCCCATCGGCATTACCGGCAGATCGAAATGGGCCGGATAATCCACCGACACCAGATACAATCCTTCCGCTTTCGCCGTCGCGGCAGCCAGAGTCCGGTCCTTCGCCGCCAGCAGTTCTGCAATCCAGCTCTCTGGCTGGTTTCCGGCGCCTACTTCCATCAGGCTGCCGACGATGTTCCTTACCATATGATGAACAAAAGCGTTCGCCTTGATATCCACCACCACATAAGCCCCGTGACGGGTCACGTTGATATGCATCACGTTGCGCCACGGCGTGCGCGACTGACATTGCACCGCGCGAAACGAGGTGAAGTCATTCTCGCCAATTAAACACTGCGCGGCGCGATGCATCCGCCCGGCATCCAGAGGGTGGTAATAATGCGTCACCCCCTGGCTTAACACCGCCGGACGCAGGCGGTGATTATAGATGACGTAACGGTAACGACGGGCCGTCGCGCTGAAGCGGGCGTGAAAATCGTCCGCAACATGCTTCACCCAACGCACGGCGATGTCACCAGGTAAATTCGCATTTACGCCCAGCGTCCAGGCGGCGTCTTTACGCTGAGCGCGGGTTTCAAAGTGCACCACCTGGCCGGTACCATGAACGCCGGCGTCGGTACGCCCGGCGCAGAATACGTGTACCGGTTCGGCCGCCACCTGCGACAGCGCCTTTTCCAGCTTTTCCTGCACGCTGCGCACTTCGTTTTGCCGCTGCCAGCCGTAGTATTTGCTGCCGTCGTACTCGATGCCCAGCGCGATTTTATACACCGGCTGCTGCTGTGCTTCAGACATCAGTACAAATACTCCTGAACCAGCTTCTCGGCGATTTTCACCGCCATCAGCGCGCCGCCAAAGCGCACGTTATCGGCAACCGACCAGAACTGAATCTGCTCGGGCATGCCGTAATCGTTATGCACGCAACCGATGGACAGACGCGCGTTACCGGAAGCATCGCCGACCTGCGTCGGGAACTCGCCCTCTTCAGAAAGCTCAATATCCTCGCCGCGGGTAAAGGCGTCGCGCGCCTCCTCCGCCGCTAGCGGACGCAGCGCTTCAAAATTCACCATCTGCGCATGACCATAGAAGACCGGCGATTGCACGACGCTCGCGGAAATCATCAGGCCGTCATCCTGGAGAATTTTGCGCGCTTCATCGACGATACGTCGTTCTTCGCGCACGCTACCTTCGCGATCCGGCAGAATCGGCAGCATGTTGAATGCCAGCTGGCGACCAAAGAAATCGTCTTCATCAATCGGAATACCGTTCAGCAGCTTCGCGCTCTGCCCCGCCAGCGCATCGACCGCTTTTTTCCCCTGCGCCGAGGCAGACAGCAGATTGGTAACGGTAATACGCGACAGGCCGCCATCATCGATCAGCGGTTTCAGCGCCGTCAGCAGCTGGCTGGTCAGGCTGTTTGGTACCGCAATCACGTTACGGTTGCGGTAGTCGCCGAGCACGAACGGGTTAACGTCCGGCACCACCAGCGGCACGTCCGGCTCCAGCGCGAACAGGCCGCTGAGATCGATAACCAGACAACCGGCGTTGGTGGCTTCTTCGACATACGCCGCGCTGGCTTCGACGCCTGCGGCGAAGAAAGCCAACTGGGCCTGGGTCCAGTCAAATTCGGCGGCGTCCTGCACGATGACCGATTTGCCACCATAACGCAGATGTTCGCCCGCGCTTTCATTGCGCGCCAGCGCATAAATTTCGCCTACCGGAAACTGGCGTTCAGCAAGGGTTTCAAGCAGGGCTTCGCCTACGGCGCCGGTTGCGCCCAGTACGGCAATATTCCAGCCTTCAGACATGGTGGTGTACTCCAGAAAATAGCGACCCTGCCGGATTATCCGACAGGGGCATTAAGAAGATATTAACGAACAGGATGATGTACGGCATTAAAACCGAGCTGACGCAGCAGCGTCGCTGCTTTTTCATCGCTGCACTGTACGTACAGGGACGACCATTCGCGGCGTTCCTGATAATTTTTACGCAGCTTGTCGAATTCGCCGGCAATGCCTGCCACTTTACGCAGCGGCGCATCATCGCGGCGCACATCATACACCAAATGGACCAGCCTTTTTAGCGTCGCCTGATCGAGCGGGCCGTGCAGAGTGATGCGGCCAAATTCCGGCGCCGGCAGTAGCGTATCCAGCGCCACCTGCTGCGGATGACCAATGAACGCGCTATAGGCTTCAAACACCTGAGTGGTGCCGCGCGCTTTGCCTTCAAGGGTATAACCGGCGATATGCGAGGTACCGATATCGACACGCGCCAGCAACTCAGTATTCAGATCCGGTTCGGGTTCCCAGACGTCGAGCACCACGCTCAGTTGCTGCCCGGCCTGCAAGCGCTTGAGCAGCGCCGCATTATCCACCACGGGGCCACGGCAGGCGTTAATCAGAATAGCCCCCGGCTGCAGGCGGCTAATCAGCGCTTCATCGGCAAGATGCAGCGTTTTATACTGTCCGTCTTTAAACAACGGCGTGTGGAACGTCAGGATATCCGCCTGCTGCACTAACTCGTCCAGGCTGCGGAAATCGCCTTCGTCGCCGCGATCGGCGCGCGGCGGATCGCAGAGTAACGTTTTAATTCCCAGCGCTTCCAGACGTTTTTGCAAACGCCCGCCAACGTTGCCGACGCCGACGATACCGACGGTGCGGTCAGCCAGCGCGAATCCATCGCGCTCGGCGAGCATCAGCAGCGCCGAGAAAACATACTCCACCACCGCAATCGCATTACAGCCCGGCGCGGCGGAAAAGCCAATCCCCGCCTGCTGCAGCCACGCTTGATCGACATGATCGGTGCCTGCGGTGGCGGTGCCGACAAACTTAATCGTCTTACCGGAGAGCAGCGCTTCGTTCACCTTAGTAACGGAACGCACCATCAGCGCGTCGGCGTCGGTTAACGCTTCCTGCGGAATGGGACGACCGGGAACGGCCTGCACGTCTCCCAAACGGCTAAAAAGCTCACGCGCATAGGGCATATTTTCATCAACGAGGATTTTCACGGTTCAGTACCTGTCTGAGAACGAGAGTAAACCGGGGAAGTGTGCCATAATCTGGCCGCCAGGAACATCATCACCCGGCTTAAGTACAGCACTACGGTAAGGATTCATCATGACACCACCCGTTTCAGGTATGTCCGATCGCCCTCCGGGGACTGGCCCATCCGGCGCATCCGCCGTGGGTCCAAATGCGCTCACCATGCAGCAACGCACCGTTCTGGAGCGGCTGATAACGCGTCTGGTGACGCTGACATCGCAGCAAAACGCCGAAGTGTGGGCCTGCGTGAAGCACGATCTGGGTCTGAAAGGCGATACGCCGCTACTGGCGAGCCATTTCAGCGCGGCTGAGAGCAACCTGAATCAGCGCTTAAGTATCGCTCAGCAAAACCATCACCACCGGCAAATTCTCGCCCAACTCAGCGAACTGCTGACCCAGGGGAATAACCGTCAGGCGGTGAGCGATTATATCCGCCAGAATTATGGTCAAACCGTGCTGCATGCGCTGACCCAGGCGCAGCTGGAGAACGTGCTGCATCTGCTGCAAAACGGCCAGTTGGCGATCCCGCAGCCGCAGCAGCGTACGCCGACGCTGCGTCCTTTGCTGCCGGCGGAACATAACACCCTGAACCAGTTAGTGACCAAACTGGCCGCCGCAACCGGCGAATCGAGTAAGCTTATCTGGCAATCAATGCTTGAGCTGTGCGGCGTGAAATCCGGCGAGCTGATCCCCGCCACCCACTTCACCCCGCTCTCATACTGGCTGCAGGCGCGACAAACGCTGAGCGCGCAAACCGCACCGACGATGAATTCGCTGCAGGCAGCGCTTAAGCAACCGCTGGAGGCGCAGGAGTGGCAGAAAATCGCCGATTTCGCGCAAAGCAGTTGGCAGGTAACGCCAACGACGACCTTAACCAGCCCGCAAGTGCTAACGCTATTAAATAAAGTCTTTGCGCTACGCGTGGCCCGCGCCCAGGCGACAATGGCAATTACCCCGGTCGAGCCACTGCCCGCCCCCCATGCGGTGTATAGTAAAAAAGCGTGGACGGTGGCAATTGCGCTGCTGGTGGTGATTATTCTGCTGTGGCTGGTGCTGTAAGCCTAAAACAATAACGGCGGCCTGATAGCCGCCGTTATGCCTTTATTTACGTAGCGTCAACAGAGTGACCACAATCCCTAATACCGCGCAAATCGCCCCGGCAAGAAAAACGGATGCATAGCCCAACGAGGTGGCAAGCAGGCCAGTCAGCGGGCCGGTGACGCCGTAAGAGATATCCTGAAACGCGGCATAGCCGCCAAGCGCGGTGCCGCGAACCTGAGCCGGAACCCGTTTGACTACCTCCACGCCCAGCGCCGGGAAGATAAGCGAGCAACCGCAGCCGGTCAAAGCGGCGCCCGCCAGCGCCACCCAGGCGCCCGGCGCTTGCCACAGCAGCGTCAGGCCAATAGCTTCAATCAGTAGTGACACCATCGCCACCTTAATGCCGCCGAAGCGATCCGGCATCCAGCCGAACAGAATACGCATCAGGACAAAAGCGCCGCCAAACGCGGTCAACGTGAAGCCGGCCATCGCCCAGCCGTGGCTGGCGAAATAGAGCGAAACAAAGGTGCCGATTACCGCAAAGCCGACGCCCTGCAGGCCGAGACCAATTCCCGGCCGCCAGATCATGCCGATGACGCTCCATAGCGAAGGACGCTCGCCGCCGTGAGCGGGAACTTTACGGACCGTGCCGTTAATCGCCCACGCCAGCAACGGCAGCGCCATCGTGACGCAGGCCAGCGTCGCCACGCCGAAACGGCTGTAAATCAGCAGCCCCAGCGGCGCGCCCACCGCCAGCGCCCCATACATCGCCATGCCGTTCCACGACATCACTTTACCGGAACGACGCGGGCCAACCAGCCCTAATCCCCAGCTTAAGTTGCCGGTCAGCAGTTGGCTTTCACCAAAACCGAGAATCAAACGGCCCAGCACCAGCAGGCCAAATTTGGCCATTACCGGCACCGGCAGCAGCGCCGCCGCCAGCCAGGCGCCGCCGGCCAGAGCACAGGCCAACATTCCTTGCAGCACCGAGCGTTTCGCGCCGTACTGATCGGCCAGTCTCCCGGCATAGCCGCGGGTTAAGACCGTGGCGAGAAACTGGATGCCGACGGCCACGCCGACGAGAGTGTTGCCAAAACCGAGATCGTGATGCACAAATAGTGGGATAACCGGTAGCGGCAACCCCACGGTCATATAGGTCAGAAAAACCGCAAAGGTAATGCGAAATAGCGAGAGATTCTCTGAAGCGTTGTTTATCGTTTTTGTCGCTGCGGACATGCGTTACCCCAGTTTTGCAGAGCAAGGCGAGAAGATGGAATGAGAATAATGGCGAGCAATTTGCCTTCTCTCGCCGGGCGCTGTCAAGACGTCAAAAAAAGGGGAGCCTGAGGCTCCCCTTTTGCTGACTCTTACCAATTAAGCGTTGTATTTACGCATAACCAGAGTAGCGTTGGTGCCGCCGAAGCCGAAGCTGTTGGACATCACGGTGGTCAGCTGAGCATCGGTCGGTTTGGTGACGATGTTAAGGCCGGCAGCCTGCTCGTCCATCTCTTCGATGTTAATGCTTGGCGCGATAAATCCGTGCTCCAGCATCAGCAGAGAGTAGATGGCTTCCTGTACGCCTGCGGCGCCCAGAGAGTGGCCGGTCATCGCTTTGGTGGCGGAGATAGCCGGGCTATTGTCGCCGAAGACTTCGCGGATAGCGCCCAGCTCTTTCACGTCGCCTACCGGAGTAGAAGTGCCGTGGGAGTTCAGGTAGTCAATCGGGGTATCAACGCCGTGCATCGCCATCTGCATGCAGCGCACTGCGCCTTCGCCAGATGGCGCAACCATGTCCGCGCCATCGGAAGTCGCGCCGTAACCGACGATTTCCGCATAGATATGCGCGCCGCGCGCCAGCGCGTGTTCCAGCTCTTCAACCACGACCATGCCGCCGCCGCCCGCGATAACGAAACCGTCGCGGTTCGCATCATAGGTACGGGACGCTTTGTCCGGAGAATCGTTGTATTTGGTGGACAGCGCGCCCATGGCGTCGAACTCGCAAGCCATTTCCCAGCACAGCTCTTCGCCGCCGCCGGCAAAGACGATGTCCTGTTTGCCCAGCTGAATCTGTTCTACCGCGTTACCGATGCAGTGTGCGGAAGTGGCGCAAGCGGAGCTGATAGAGTAGTTGACGCCGTGGATTTTAAACGGCGTGGCGAGGCAGGCGGATACGCCGGAAGCCATCGCTTTGGTGACAACATATGGGCCCACGGCTTTCAGACCACGCGGGCTACGCATGGCATCGGCGCCGAAGACCTGGAATTTCGGGGAGCCGCCGCCGGAACCTGCAATCAGGCCGACACGCGGGTTGTTCTGGTATGCTTCCGGCGCCAGACCGGCGTCGGCTACCGCCTGCTCCATGGACAGATAAGCATAAATGGATGCGTCGCTCATAAAGCGCACTACTTTGCGGTCAATGAGGCCCGTGGTATCCAGTTTGACGTTGCCCCATACGTGGCTACGCATTCCTGAATCCTTCAGCTCCTGAGAGAAAGTGATCCCTGAACGTCCTTCACGCAGAGATGCCAGGACTTCCTGCTGGTTATTACCGATGCTGGAAACGATGCCCAAGCCAGTAATCACTGCACGTTTCATTCAATACCTCTGTAAGTCGCACTATTTTAAGTTTCGAGTCGCACAATAGCGTACACTTGTACGCCGAACAAGTCCGATCAGCCATTTTGTGTATAAATTTGCGCCTTCTGGCACACATCGTTAAGATCGCGCTACGCCTTGTGATTCGAGTAACTTACGTGAAACAAAACGCCATACAACCCGCCAACCTGGAATTCAACGCTGAGGGTACACCTGTTTCCCGAGATTTTGACGACGTTTATTTTTCTAATGACAACGGTCTGGAAGAGACGCGCTACGTTTTTCTCAACGGCAACCGGCTTGATAGCCGTTTCCCAACCCACCCGCGCCCGCTGTTTATCGTCGCGGAGAGCGGCTTCGGCACCGGGCTCAATTTCCTGACGCTGTGGCAGGCGTTTGCTGTTTTTCGTCGCGATAATCCGCAGGCTACGCTGCAAAGATTACATTTCATCAGTTTTGAAAAATTTCCGCTGAAGGCCGACGACCTGCGTCTGGCGCACCAGCACTGGCCGGAACTGGCGCCATGGGCTGAACAGCTACAGGCGCAGTGGCCGCTACCAATCGCGGGCTGCCACCGCCTGCTGCTCGACGATGGCCGCGTCACGTTGGATTTATGGTTTGGCGATATCAACGCGCTTACCGACCAGCTTGATGATTCCCTTAACCGCCAGGTCGACGCCTGGTTCCTCGACGGCTTCGCGCCGGCGAAAAATCCGGATATGTGGACGCCGGGGCTGTTTTCCGCCATGGCGCGCCTGGCCCGCCCCGGCGGCACGCTGGCGACCTTTACCTCAGCCGGTTTCGTGCGCCGCGGGCTGCAGGAGGCCGGTTTTAGCATGCAAAAACGCAAAGGCTTTGGCCGCAAGCGCGAAATGCTAATCGGCGAATTGACCGCCGACGCTCCGACGCTGGCGCGGACGCCATGGTTTGCCCGCAGCGGCAGCCAATCACGCGAAGCGGCGGTGATCGGCGGCGGTATCGCCAGCGCCCTGCTCTCGCTGGCGCTGCTGCGTCGCGGCTGGCAGGTGACGTTGTACTGCGCTGACGATGCGCCCGCCAGCGGCGCATCCGGCAATCGCCAGGGCGCGCTGTATCCGCTATTAAGCCAGCACGACCCTTCGCTGGCGCGTTTTTTCCCGGCGGCGTTTACTTTCGCGCGCCGCCTCTACGACGCGTTGCCAGTGGAATTCGATCATCAATGGTGCGGCGTAACCCAACTCGCCTGGGATGAAAAAAGCGCGCAGAAAATCGCCCAAATGCTGGCGTCAGATTTACCAGAGGAGGTCGCCCGCGCGGTGACGGCGGATCGGGTCGCTGAACTTACCGGCGTTGATACCGGCTGCGGCGGCATTACCTATCCTGCCGGCGGCTGGCTATGCCCGCAGCAGTTGACGGCAGAATTGCTGTCGCTGGCGGCAACGCAGGGACTACGCAGCCACTTCGGTTATCCCGTTGAAACGCTCAGCGCGGAGGGCGACGGCTGGTTGCTCAATCAGCAGCATCATCATCAGGCGGTGGTACTGGCGAACGGACATCGCCTGACTGATTTTGCCCAGACCGCGCAGTTGCCGGCTTATCCGGTCGGCGGCCAGGTTAGCCATATCCCCACCACGCCGGGGCTTTCCGCCCTGCGCCAGGTGTTATGCTATGACGGCTATCTGACGCCGCAGAATCCCGCGAATCAGCAACACTGTATCGGCGCCAGCTATCATCGCGGCAAGACGGATACCGATTTCAGCGCCGAAGATCAGTGGCAAAATCGCCAGCGCCTGATTGATTGTTTCCCGCAGGCGGCATGGGCAAAAGAGGTGGATGTTAGCGGCAACGACGCCCGCTGTGGCGTACGCTGCGCCACCCGCGACCACCTGCCGATGGTGGGCAATGTTCCGGATTATGAGAAAACGTTGACGCAGTACGCCACGCTTCACGAACAGCAGGAAAATGTCGACAGCGCGCCGGTTTATCACAATCTGTTTATGCTCGCGGCATTGGGATCTCGTGGGCTGTGCACCGCGCCATTGAGCGCCGAACTGCTGGCCGCGCAGATGAGTGAAGAACCGCTGCCGCTGGATAGCGACACGCTGGCGGCGCTGAATCCGAATCGGCTGTGGGTGAGAAAACTGCTGAAGGGAAAAGCGGTAAAATAACGGCGACTTGCGCCTTATCCGGCCTACGGTCCGTGCAGTCGGCCGTTAATTTATTCACTACGCAGGCTAAAACTGCCGGCGCTGGTGGCCTAAAAACCCCCGGTGGCGCTGCCGCTTACCGGGGCTACAGCGCTGTGCGATTTGGTAGCCCGGAAGGCCCTGTGCGCTCTCTGCGCCACGGAAAACATATTGCAGAAGAATTAACCGGGAGCGCAAGATACTCTGGAGCGAAATGAGATAAATGCTTTCTCAAGATAAAAATTGCAAACCGATAACAGTATCTACAGCCTGGTAGCCCCGGTAAGCGCAGCGCGACCGGGGAGAGTCTCCGGATGTCGGCTAACGCCTCATCCGGATGACATCAGTTATCAGGCCTGATTTTTCGCCTGCTGGTACAGGTTATTCCACATCCCCTGCACCAGAATCTGGTCCGGCGGCGACAGTTCGCCCGCGCTAATGGCCTTTTCCAGGCTGCTGGCGACTTTATCATTAATCGCCTGCGCCGAGTGCTCCCCTTCCCCTTCCAGCTCAGCCACCGCCAGCGTCAGGTGGCCGCGCAGATAACCGCCAGCAAACAGTTCGTCATCACTGGCGTGGTCTACCATATCGTCAATTAACGCCAGAATGCGTGATTCAAACTCCGCGATCATCGTCTTTCCTCTTTCATTTGTAATTCGTGGCTTTAGTGCAGGTCTTCCGGCCACGGAAATTGTTCTGCCGTCAGCGGCGGCGTTTGGTAATACTGTTGCAGCGCGCGAATAAAGCGCGCCGGGCGCTCAGGGATCCCCTGCTCCAGATAAGTCATCACCTGGGCATGCACGCGCCGCTGAAACGCAATACGGTCGGGTTCAAAGTCGCCTTCGAGGTTGTCGCAGCTGACGTTAAATGGAAATCCCGCCGCCGTGCAGAACAACCAGTCAAAAGCCTGTGGCTTAACCTCGACGTCTTCGAACTTGCTTTGCGTCATTGCATCGCGGCCGTCCGGGCAGTACCAGTAACCAAAATCCACCAGCTCGCGCCGCGCCTTGCCGGCGATACACCAGTGGGAAATTTCGTGCAGCGCGCTGGCGTAAAAGCCGTGGGCAAACACGATCCGGTTATAGGGCACTTCGCTATCTGCAGGAAGATAGATCGGTTCGTCGTCGCCTTTAATCAGACGGGTATTAAAATCATCGGCAAAGCAGCCGTCAAAGATCTCGACCAACTGCTGATAATGGTGTTGCTGTTGCATTAGTGAATTCCCAACCACTGCAAAATCTCAGCCCCGTGGCTGTCGTAAAGAAGTTTAGCGCTCATCACCGCGGAGACGATGACGATCATCGGCCGAATCAGCGACTGTCCTTTACTCAGCACCAGCCGCGAACCGGCGCGAGCGCCGATAAACTGCCCGGCCATCATCACAAAACCGGTAGCCCAAATCACTTTGCCGCCAATAATAAACAGCAGCAGTCCGCCAATATTGGAGGTGGCGTTTAGCAGTTTGGCGTGAGCGGTGGATTTCGCCAGATTAAACCCGGCGAGCGTCACAAAGGCCAGCGCATAAAAAGAACCGGCGCCGGGGCCAAAAAAACCATCGTAGAAACCAACGCTGCCGCCAGCGACCAGCGCGAACGGCAAGCCATACAGGCGACGCTGACGATCGGATTCCCCGAGCTTCGGCATCAGCAAAAAGTACAGCCCGATGCCAATCACCAGCAGCGGCAGGATTTGCTTTAAAATATCGGACTGCACGTGCTGCACC
>DWRD01000079.1:0-17216 GCA_022318305.1 Gerosis bhagava
GGATAACGAAAAAGTTGCTGTGTACGCACTCTCAGAGTCATTTTATAGCGCGAAGTTCCAGAGTTAAGTTTCGGTAAAAGTAAAAATTTATTGTCCGTCTTTACAAAACTCAGACTTATTCCACCGCCATCAGACGGCGATATTCATCCCACGCATACAAATCCGTCATTCCGCTGATATAGTCCTGAATCAATCGACAGCGGTAATAATACTCCAGCACGGGATATTCTTCGGTATCGCGCGAAAGCTTATTTACCGCCTCCACATAGGCCAACCGATGTCGGGTCGAGAGTTTCTGGAACAACCTCGAGGCAATAGGTAAACTGCGTACCCGCTCTTGTTCCACCAATTGGCTGAACTCCTCCAGCGATAATTTCAGTAGCGGCTCGTAGATATCAAGCAGCCCGCTGATAACGCGGTAACCCTGTAATTCCAGCTGTTCAACATCAGGATGGCTAAACACCTGTTTTATGGCGACGTTTTTATAAAGTTCAAGTAGCTGACTACAATCGCTATCATCCTCTAACAGCGCGTGATTAAAGTCGCCGCTAAAAATGGCCGGTAAGTTTTCGATAAATCGATGCGCCGCATAAGGCACCAGTTTATTCAGCGTATTGACCCGTAAATACATAAAGAACTGATCTTCAGTGCTGCGGCTGAGTGAATTAGCGCGCGATTTCTCCCAGGCATTTTCTACGACTTGAGCGAACAACGATCCTTTTTCATGAGCACCCCATGCGTCATACAGATGCTGATACAATTGTTCCGCGCTGAATATCCGTTTTTCTACCGCATCTTCGAGGTCAGCAACGCAATATGAGATATCATCGGCAGCTTCCATAATCCACGTTAATGGAAAGCGATTGTAAGGCGCCAGATCCAATTCTTTACGCAGCCGCGCGATATACTCTTCTTCGGCTAAATAATAACCAGGCTTTTTCATTAAATAGCTATGGCTGGCTGGCGTCTCTCCCCGCCACCACGCCGGTCGCGTATATTTCAGAATGCAGCCGACCTGGGTCCAGGTCAGGTTCATACGCATCAGCGTGTGCACCAGACGGATCCCCTGCGCATTGCCTTCAAAGCAGCACAAATCCTGACGCACTTTACGCCGCAGTTCGTTGAGCAACCCTTCGCCATCGTGCAGACGCAGCGCGTCAACCTGGCAGCGATCCTGACTTAACGGCTGGCTGGCGGCATCTTTCGGCGCCAGCCGTTTGCTGAACCAATCGTTAATTGCCGCTTCGCCAAAATGGCCAAATGGCGGATTGCCGATATCGTGCATCAGGCAGGCCATCTCCACGACGCTTTCAAACGGGCCGCTCAGTTCATCCAGTCCGTAGCGTTCCAGCAGCTTTTGCTCCTTTAGACGGCTTAACACCTCTTTGGCGATGTAGCGCCCGACCTGCTGGACTTCGAGCGAATGGGTGAGCCGGGTGCGGACCGCCGCATTGCGCTCAAGTGGAAAGACCTGGGTTTTTTGCTGCAGGCGGCGGATGGCCGGTGAATTGATAATGCGTCCGCGATCGCTTTCAAACACCCGCAGGATCTCGCGTTCCGTCTCTACCCCCTGCGGCGAACGGTAGCGCCGACGCCAGTGAATCTTGTTGCGAAAATCAATATTTGCCATAGCCTCTCCCGCGCGAGCAATACGCTTCCCCTTAAGCGCATGATAGACTATGCAGCTAATCCTGACACATCGCGAGTAAATCTATGAAAATTGGCATTATTGGCGCCATGGAAGAAGAAGTTACCCTTCTGCGCGACAAAATCGAGAACCGCCAGACTATCTCTATCGGCGGTAGCGAAATCTATACCGGCCAACTTCACGGTACCGAGGTTGCTCTGCTGAAATCCGGCATTGGTAAAGTGGCCGCCGCCATGGGTGCCACCCTGTTGCTGGAGCGCTGCAAGCCGGATGTGATTATCAATACCGGTTCCGCCGGCGGGCTGGCGCCGACGCTGAAAGTCGGCGACATCGTGGTCTCTGACGAAGCGCGCTACCATGATGCCGACGTCACCGCGTTTGGCTACGAATACGGCCAACTGCCGGGCTGTCCGGCCGGTTTCAAAGCTGACGACAAACTGATTGCCGCGGCGGAAACCTGCATCAAAGCGCTGAACCTCAACGCCGTTCGCGGCCTGATCGTCAGCGGCGACGCTTTCATCAACGGCTCGGTAGGGCTGGCGAAAATTCGCCATAACTTCCCGCAGGCCGTTGCCGTTGAAATGGAAGCCACCGCCATCGCCCACGTCTGCCATAACTTCAGCATTCCTTTTGTGGTGGTGCGCGCAATCTCTGACGTCGCTGACCAGCAGTCGCATCTCAGCTTCGACGAGTTCCTCGCCGTCGCCGCCAAGCAGTCCACCCTGATGGTGGAAAATCTGGTGCAGAACCTGGCGCGTGGCTAAGTCGTTACAGAAGGCGTTAACCGCCCTGCTGTTGCTCGCCCCGGCGTGGCTTTTCGCCGCGCCGCGGGTGGTGACGCTCTCCCCGGCCAACACTGAATTGGCCTTTGCTGCCGGCATTACGCCGGTCGGCGTCAGCAGTTATTCCGATTACCCTCCCGCCGCGGCTAAAATCGAACAAGTCGCCAGCTGGCAGGGAATGAACCTTGAACGTATCGTCGCCCTGAAACCCGATCTGGTACTGGCGTGGCGCGGCGGCAATGCCGAACGCCAGGTCAATCAGCTCAGCTCGCTGGGAATCAAGGTTATCTGGGTTGAAACCGGTTCGATTGAGCAAATCATCCATGCTTTGCAGATGCTTGCACCGTGGAGCCCGCAGCCGGAAACAGCCCGGCAGGCTGCCCGGAAGATGCAAGACGATTACGAGGCGCTAAAAGCCCGCTATGCCAACGCGCCGAAAAAACGCGTATTTCTGCAGTTTGGCGCCAACCCGCTGTTCACCAGCAACAGCGCCTCGATCCAGAATCAAGTATTGCGCCTGTGCGGCGGAGAGAATATTTTTGCCGCCAGCCGCGTTCCCTGGCCGCAGGTTAGCCGCGAACAGGTGCTGTCACGGCATCCGCAGGCAATCGTCATCACCGGCGATCCGGATAAAATTCCCGCCGTGGACCGCTATTGGCAAAATCAGCTCACAATTTCGCTCATCGCCTTACATAGCGACTGGTTTGAACGCGCGGGCCCACGTATTATCCTTGCCGCAAAACAACTCTGTACTGCGCTTGAGCAGGTAAAATAACCTGCCTGGCAGCAGGCTTTTAGCGGGAACTGACGATGCTTGTCTATTGGCTGGATATTATTGGCACAGCCGTATTTGCTATCTCCGGCGTATTGCTGGCGGGGAAATTACGCATGGACCCTTTCGGCGTGCTGGTATTAGGCGTAGTGACCGCCGTGGGTGGCGGGACGATTCGCGATATGGCGCTGGCCAACGGCCCGGTGTTCTGGGTTAAGGACCCTACCGATCTGGTCGTGGCGATGGTCACCAGTATGTTAACGATTCTGCTGGTCCGCCAACCGCGGCGCATGCCGAAATGGGTACTGCCGGTACTGGATGCCGTCGGCCTGGCGGTGTTTGTCGGCATCGGCGTGAATAAAGCCTTTATTGCCCATACCGGCCCGCTGGTGGCTATCTGTATGGGCGTGGTCACCGGCGTCGGCGGCGGGATTATCCGCGACGTGCTGGCGCGAGAAGTACCGATGATTCTGCGCACCGAAATCTACGCCACCGCCTGCATTGTCGGCGGTATCGTGCACGCAACGGCGCACTACACCTTTCAGCTGTCGCTGGAAAACTCGGCGATGTTAGGCATGGTGGTGACGCTGGGGATACGCCTGGCGGCGATTCGCTGGCACCTGAAGCTGCCGACCTTTGCGTTGGATGATAACGGACGGTCATAAAAGCAAAACGGTAACCCTGAGGTTACCGTTTTTCGTGTTTGCCGCTCTCTTTGTGGGAGAGGGCTGGAGTCGCTTGCGTTAAACGCTGAACGAGGAGCCGCAGCCGCAGGTGCTTTTCGCGTTCGGGTTAGTCACGATGAAACGCGACCCTTCCAGGCCTTCGGTATAATCGACGGCGCCGCCAACCAGATACTGCAGGCTCATTGGGTCAACCACCAGGCCGACGCCCTGTTTCTCGATGGTCATATCGCCTTCGTTAACCTGATCGTCAAAGGTGAAGCCATACTGGAAACCGCTGCAACCGCCGCCGGTGATGTACACGCGCAGTTTCAGGTTCGGATTGTCTTCATCCGCAATCAGATGTTTTACTTTGTTCGCTGCGGCTTCGGTGAACTCCAGCGGCAACGCTACGTCATCACTCATTTTTTGCTCCCATTGATACTTCCGGCCGATTAAAGAATAACCGGACCTTTTGAGCCATTATCTAATACCCTGGTAAATCGTTCAAGTATTCTCCCGGGGTACCTGCTGCGCTTTCGCCGCCTCTTCGGCCTTCTGTTTTGCCAGGGTACGCTGCAGAATGGTCGAATACAAAGGTTTACCGCCGAGGAACTGCGCCAATAGTGTTGCCCCAAGGCAGGTAATAATCATTGGCAAAATGAGCTGATAGTTATCGGTCATCTCCAGCACCAGCACAATCCCGGTGAGCGGCGCGCGCACCGAAGCCGCCAGCAGCGCCCCCATCCCGGCGATAGCGAAGGTACCGGCATCCAGATGATAGGACGGAAACAGCGGAATGGCAGCCATGCCGAATGCCGTCCCCAGCAGCGTGCCGAGCGCCAGCATCGGAGCAAAAATCCCCCCCGGCGCGCCGGAAGAGAAGCACAGCAGCGTGGTGATGACGCGGGCAATAAAAATGAACAGCAGCAGCCCAACCGAGAAGTTGCCGGCAGCGGCGATCGGGATAAGGTTAAAACCGCCGCCCACCGCGGTCGGCTGCATCAGACCCAGCAGGCCGCACAGCCCGCCGATAAGCCCGCCAATCAACACCCATTTTTTGATATTGCCGCCGTGGAGGCGCTGGAACATATCCTGCGTCCGCAGCACCAGGGTATTAAACAATGGCCCGAAACAGCCGAAAATCATGCCCAGCACCAGGTACAACCACAGGGTATTCACCGGCGCATTGCTCAGCTTGCCGACTTCGATAATCGCCCCTTCGCCGTTAAAAATACGGAACACGATGCTCGACATGATCACGCCGGTAAACACGGCTTTAATCGAAATCAGGTTGTAGCGGAACTGCGGGCGCATCTCTTCGATGATAAACAGAATGCCCGCCAGCGGCGCGTTGAAGGCAGCGGAGAGGCCCGATGCCGCACCGGTGGCCAACAGCGTATGCCGCGCTTCCGGGCTACGCAGACGAAACACATCCACCACCATGCGCCCAATATTACCGCCAAGCTGTACCATCGGCCCTTCGCGCCCCAGCACCATCCCGGCGCCCAGCGTCCCCATGCCGCCGATGAATTTTACCGGCAGCACGCGCCACCAGCGTACCGGACGCAGCTCTTCCAACGCGCCTTCGATTTCCGGGATCCCGGAACCGCCGGCTTCCGGCGCAAAGCGGCGCACCAGAAAATAGCCGACCATCGCCAGCAGCGCCGACAGGATGAAGGCCAGCGGCCAGACGAGGTACCAGTGGTCCGCCACCTGCACCAGGGCGCCAATTCGCTGGTTCTGCACCCAGTTCACGCTCTTTTCAAACGCCACGCCCACCAGCCCGGCCAGCGTGCCGACCACCGCCGCCATCAACAATACCGCCAGCGGCGTTTTATCGCGTTGAATTAAACGGCGGACCGCATCGCTACGGCGCACGCGAACAAACTGATGTGCTTCAAAAGAGGGAGTTTCTGATTTCATGCCATTATCATTTATTGGTAATACAAATGAGAAGAGAGGCATTCTAGCCGCCTCCGCGCCGCGCGTCGTCAAAAAATTGTTTCGTCTGCTTAATGTTTCAATTGGGCAAAACTTTCATAACCTTCATGGAATAACTTAGAATAGCCCGATAACTTTATTCACGAACCAGGATCCTGGCCATGAGCAAATCTGAAAATCTGTATAACGCCGCCCGCGAACTTATCCCCGGCGGCGTCAACTCGCCGGTCCGCGCCTTTACGGGCGTCGGCGGCACCCCGCTGTTTATTGAACGTGCGGATGGCGCCTACCTGTACGATGTCGATGGTAAAGCTTATATCGATTATGTCGGTTCCTGGGGGCCAATGGTGCTGGGTCACAACCATCCGGCCATTCGTAACGCGGTGATTGAAGCGGCAGAGCGCGGGTTAAGCTTCGGCGCGCCAACCGAAATGGAAGTCAAAATGGCGGAACTGGTTACTGAACTGGTACCGACCATGGATATGGTGCGCATGGTGAACTCCGGCACCGAAGCCACCATGAGCGCCATTCGCCTGGCGCGCGGCTTCACCGGCCGCGACAAAATCATCAAGTTCGAAGGATGCTACCACGGTCACGCCGACTGCCTGCTGGTGAAAGCCGGTTCCGGCGCGCTGACTCTCGGCCAGCCGAACTCGCCGGGCGTACCGGCCGATTTCGCGAAGCATACCCTGACCTGCACCTATAACGATCTTGCCTCGGTACGCGCGGCGTTTGAACAGTATCCGCAGGATATCGCCTGTATCATCGTCGAACCGGTGGCCGGCAATATGAACTGCATTCCGCCACAGCCGGAGTTCCTGCCGGGCCTGCGCGCGCTGTGCGACGAGTTTGGCGCGCTGCTGATTATTGACGAAGTGATGACCGGCTTCCGCGTCGCGCTGGCGGGCGCTCAGTCCTATTACGGCGTGGAGCCGGATCTGACCTGTCTGGGTAAAATCATCGGCGGCGGTATGCCGGTGGGCGCTTTCGGCGGTCGCCGCGAGGTCATGGACGCGCTGGCGCCGACCGGTCCGGTGTACCAGGCCGGTACGCTGTCAGGCAACCCTATCGCCATGGCCGCAGGCTTCGCCTGCTTAAGCGAAGTGGCGCAGCCGGGCGTGCATGAAACCCTGACCGAGCTGACCAATCAACTGGCGGATGGCCTGCTGAACGCAGCGCGCGAAACCGGGATCCCGCTGGTGGTGAATAATGTCGGCGGCATGTTCGGTATCTTCTTTACCGATGCCGAAACCGTCACCTGCTATCAGGACGTGGTGAAGTGCGATGTTGAGCGCTTCAAGCGTTTCTTCCACCTGATGCTGGAAGAAGGGGTTTACCTCGCCCCGTCGGCGTTTGAAGCCGGCTTTATGTCCGTCGCCCATAGCGAAGAGGATATCAACAACACTATCGACGCCGCGCGTCGGGTGTTTGCCAAACTGTAAGGTACTTGAATGCCTGGTGGCGCAGGGATTTTCCCGGAGGCGGCGCGCTGCGCCTTGTCCGGGCTAGCAAATCGCACAACGCTGTAGCTCCGGTAAGCGCTAGCGCCACCGGGGATTTTCCCGGAGGCGGCGCGCTGCGCCTTGTCCGGGCTAGCAAATCGCACAACGCTGTAGCCCCGGTAAGCGCTGGCGCCACCGGGGATTTTCCCGGAGGCGGCGCATTGCGCTTTATCCGGGCTAGCAAATCGCGCAGCCTTGTAGCCCCGGTAAGCGCTAGCGCCACCGGGGATGTTGAGGCCATTCGGGATCGTTAGCGGCTCTGCTTTCTCAGCAAATAGATAAAGTACGGCGCGCCGATAAACGTCGATAACAGCCCCGCCGGGATTTGGTAGGGGAACATGATCATTCGCCCGCACCAGTCGGCGAACACCAGCAGCATCCCGCCCGTCAGCCCGGAAATGACCATATGCGGCATCGTCCGGCGAAAGCCCATCATCCTCGCAATATGCGGCGCCATTAAACCAACGAAACTTAACGGCCCAATGGTTAGCGTCGCCGTCGCAGTCAGGCTCGCCGCCAGCAGCAGCAACCCAATACGCGATGGCGTTAATGCCATTCCCACCGCCCGCGCCGCCTCGCCGCCGAGCGGCAGGATGGTCAGCCAGCGGCGGCAGAGCGGCGCCAGCGCCAATAGCGCCAACATTACCACCCCGCTACGCAGCACCATCTCCGGCGTCGCGCTATAGGTCGAACCGGACATCCACGTCAGGATCTGCGCCATACGCGGATCGCCGCTGGCCTGTAGCATCATCAATAGCATGGTGAAAGCGGTGCTCAGCGCCATCCCCGCCAGCAGCATCCGGTGCGGCGAGAAACCCCCGCGCCCGGCGGCGACCAGGATGACCAGCAGCGTCGCCGCCGCGCCAAGACTGCCGGCTGGCAGCAGCCAGACAAAAGCGTTGCCCGGCACGAAGAATAGCATCAACACCACGCCGAACGCCGCGCCAGAGCTGATACCCAGCACTTCCGGGCTGGCCATCGGGTTACCGGTCAGGCGTTGAATAATGCAACCCGCGACGGCCAGCATCACCCCGGCGAACAGCGCCGAGAGCACCCGCGGCCAGCGCCATGGCATTAATTGCTCCAGCAGATCGCCGCTGGCCCATTGCCACCCCTGCGCATCACGGCCAAAGGTCAGCGCGGCGGTTACCGCCAACAACATCAGCGCCAATCCGCCCAGCGCGAACCACTGCACGTTGCGGCGCTCAATCAACGCCTTATCGCCGCCGTTCATCACCGGCGCGCTGATACTACGCAGCCGCGGCAGTAGCCACAGTAATAAAGGCGCGCCAATCAGCGCGGTGACTGACCCGGTCGACACTTCCCGCCATACCCGGCTGAGCCAGAGAATAATTTGGTCGGAAAGCCACAGGATCAGCGCGCCAAGTAGCGCCGCCAGTACCAGCCGCGATAGCAGGCGGCGGGCGCCGAGCATTTTCGCCAGCAGCGGCGCGAACAGACCGATAAAGCCGATAATACCGACCGCGTTGACCAGCAGCGCGCTTATTACTATCCCCAGAGTCAAGACGCCAAGGCGCGCCAGAGAAAGCGCCAGCCCGAGATTTCGCGCCACGCCATCATCCAGCCCCATCAACGTTAACGGGCGTAGCAACAACAGCGTCAATATTACGCCGCCAAGCAGCTGCGGCCACAGGCGCTGCGCCACGCTCCAGTCGGTCTGCGTCAACGTCCCGGTACTCCACAGGAACATGCTTTGCAGCTGGTCGTGATGGAAAATCACCATCAGCTGATTGACCGCGCCGCAATAGAGACTCACCACCAAACCGGCCAGAATCAGCGTCACCGGCGACAGACGTTTGCCCCACGAGACGCCGAACACCAGCGCGCCGACCAGACAAGCGCCTGCCAGCGCGGCAAACTGCGACGCCAGCACGCCGGGGATCGCCCATAACGCCGTCACCGTCATTCCAAGCTGCGCGCCGGTGGCGACGCCGAGCGTGGTCGGCTCCGCCAGCGGGTTACGCAGCACCTGCTGGAACAGTACGCCAACGAGCCCCAGCCCGGCGCCGACCAGCAGCGATACAGCCAGCCTCGGCAGCAGGCTGTAATGGAACAACATCTGGGCGATATTATCGCTATCCGGCTGCCACAGCGCCTGACGCCACTGCGCGTAAGGTAAAGCAACCTGAAGGTTGATGATGCTCAGCGCGAAAGCGGCAACCAGCAACACGACCAACAGGATAATGGCTAACGGCGAGAAACGCGCCTTCATACCGCCCTCCCCTGCGCATCGGCCAGTACGCGGGCGAAATGCATCGCCGACAGCGTCGCGCCATAGAACCATACCGCCGGAAGGCGCTGGAAACGCCCGGCGCGCACGAAAGGCATCGCCTGCCACAGCGGGGTCGCCATCAGCTGGGCCATCTCCCGATCGTTGCCGTGATCGAAACAGATCACATCGGCCTCTTTAAATTCCGCCAGCCGATCGATGCCTACGGTGATACTGCCCCAGAATGCCGCTTCACCGCGCCAGGCGTTTTTGATGCCAAAACGATCGAGCACTTCCTGGAACAGGCAGTTCTCGCCGAAGACCAGCACATGGCGAGCATCAAGTAGCGAAATCATCAGCAGCGGGCGATCGCCACGCTCGGCAAATCGCGGACGCAGGCTTTCCATCAACGCGTCGAACTCCGCCAGATGACGCTTCGCCTGCTGTTGCTTACCCAGCAGGTCGGCCATTTCCAGCAGCGAACGCTGGGCCATCGCCAGCGGCCGTTTGCCGTCGCTGAAGGTGAAGCCGCGACCGGGCGCAATGCGCGCCAGCTTTTCCGGCGACGGGCCATAGCCCGCCGACCAGACGATAAACGACGGTTTCATCTGCGTCAGTAATTCAAGATTGGGTTCAGTGCGCAGGCCGACATCAATCACCGAAGCGGGTAACGCCGGCTCATTGACCCACAGGTTGTAGTTGGGAATATCGGCTACGCCGTAGGGCGTAACGCCGAGCGCCAGCAGCAGCTCGGCCGGTAGCCACTCCAGCGCGACGACGCGCTGCGGGTCAACGTTCGCCGCCTGCGCGCCGCGCATCTGCCACAGCAGCGGCGACAGCGCCATTGCCGTCAACAGGCGTCGGCGTGAGAAGAAGTTCGAATTTTCCATCAATAGACAAAACTTACCGGCGCTGCGCCCGCCGGGTGCGGCAGGATCCCCATCGGGATGCCGTAGATTTGTTCCAGCGTTTCGCTGCGCATCAGTTCCGCCGGCGTCCCCTGGGCGATCATTTCGCCGCCGCGCAGCGCCACCAGATAATCGCAATAGCGGGCGGCCATATTAATATCGTGCAGGACCGCGATCACCGTCAGGCCACGCTGCTGGCTGAGACGATGCACCAGCGCCAGCACATCGACCTGGTGGGCGATATCCAGCGCCGACGTCGGTTCATCGAGCAGCAGACAGCGGCTATCCTGCGCCACCAGCATGGCGATCCACGCGCGCTGGCGTTCGCCGCCGGAAAGGCTGTCCACCAGCCGATGCGCCAGCGGTTTCAGCCCCACCAGCGCAATGGCCTCTTCTACTTTTTCGCGATCCGCCACGCCGAAGCGCCCCAGCGCGCCGTGCCACGGATAGCGGCCAATCGCCACCAGTTCGCGCACCGTCATCCCTTCCGCCGGCGGCAGTTGTTGCGGCAGATAGGCCACTTTGCGGGCAAACGCCTTGCTGCTCCAGCTGTCCAGCGGCTGGCCGTCCAGCAGCACATCGCCTTCGGAAGGCGGCTGATGGCGGCCAAGCATTTTGAGTAACGTGGATTTGCCGGAACCGTTATGGCCAATCAGGCCAGTGACTTTTCCTGCCGGGAAGGTCAACGAGAGGGGATGAAGCAGCGTGCGGCCAGGCACGCGAAAGGTCACGCGATTTAACGCAAACGTCGTCTCAGAGTGCGGAGTCTGTTCCTGCATAGCAACAACCTGATATTGGGCGCGGCGAACCGCGCCCGTGAGTAGTTAGAAGCGGAAGGTTGCGGTAGCAACAACCTGACGTTCCGCTCCCCAGTAGCATGCGTACTCGCTATAGCAGCTGGAGACATATTCGCGGTCAAACAGGTTGTTGACGTTGACGCCGACCGAGGATCCCGGCAGACCAAAGCGCGCCAGATCGTATTTCACCGTCGCATCCATCAGCGCATAACCGGCCACATTGAAGGAGTCATTTTTCTTACCGGTGCTGGTGTCATTTTTGTAGTAGCTGACCGTCGAACCGATATAACGCGCGCCCGCGCCAATCGTCAGCCCGCTAAGCGCGGTTTCGTGGAAGGTGTAATCCGCCCACAGTGACGCCATATTACGCGGCACTTCCGCCGGACGCTTGCCTTCGAAGACGGTGTCGTGAGTGTATTCGGCATCGGTATAGCTGTATGCCGCGGTCAGGTTGATATTGGCATTGACCGCCGCCTTCGCCTCCAGCTCAAAGCCGCGGGAGCGGATTTCGCCGGTTTGTACGCTGAACAGTCCAGTCGGATCGTTCGGGTCTGCCGTCAGGTTCTTATCTTTAGTCAGCTGATAGACCGCCGCGGTCACCACCACCGGCATATCTTTCGGCACGTATTTCACGCCGGCTTCATACTGTTTACCGCGCGACGGATCGAACGGCTTGCCGGTGCTATTGGAACCCGATACCGGTTCGAACGATTCGCTGTAGCTGAAGTACGGGGAGATACCGTTATCGAACAGATAGTTGATCCCGCCGCGCCAGCTGAACTGCTGGTCGTGATTTTCCGCCATGCTGCTGGTGGAACGGGTGAAGGTAGACGTGGTGGCGTAATCGTAGCGGCCGCCTAAGGTCATCACCCATTTGTCCCACTCCATCTGATCCTGCGCGTACAGGCCCGTCTGCTCCATACGGTTAAGGACCGCGTACGGGAAGTTGACGTTCACGTTCGGGTTGCCGTACTGCGGATTGGTCATGCTAATGGCATCGGCCGTACCGTAGTCCGCATCAACGTCGTTACGCATCCGCGAGTAGTCCACGCCGGTCAGCAGCGTGTGGTTCACCGCGCCGGTAGCAAAATCAGACTGCAGTTGCGTATCAACGGTAAAGGTATTCAGGTGCTCATCGGAACGCACGTAGGCACGATTGATTTTCCCCGGCTCCTGGTAACCATTGCCGTAGACCGAACGATACAGCGTATGCACATCGGCATAGCGCAGGTTCTGACGCACGGTAAAGGTGTCATCGAACTGATGGGAGAAGCTATAGCCAACCATCTGCTGGCGACGCGACATCTTGTTATCGGACTCGCCTTCGTTGAAGTCGGTCGGCAGCTTGTGGGCCTTACCGTTGGCATCGTAATACGGCACCACGGTGCCTTCGCGCGGCAGCCAGCCGTAGTAACCCGCATCCGGGTCATTCTGGAAGTTGCTCAGGAAGGTGAAATCGGTTTTATCATCCGGACGCCAGCTGAAGGACGGAGCGACGGCGTAACGGGTCGATTTCGCCATCTGCTGCTGCGCATCCTGGCTGCGGCCTAAACCGGTCAGACGGTATGACCACACGCCGTCATCATCAATGGCGTCGCTGAAGTCGAAACCGGTTTGCCACAGGTTATCCGTGCCCATCTTAAACTGTACTTCTTTCAGCGGCTCGGTGGTCGGACGCTTGCTGACCATGCTGACGATACCGCCCGGGTTGCTGTTGCCGTACAGCACCGAGGTTGGCCCGCGCATCACTTCCACGCGTTCCAGGAAATACGGGTCCATCGAGACTTCAGAGTAGTTGTTACCCTGCAGCTTCATGCCATCCAGATACTGGTTGGTGTTCACCGTGCTGGAGGTGGTGAATCCACGAATGGTGACCACATCATAAGTGGTCGAGCTACCGCGAGTGGAGAAAACGCTCGGCGTGTAAGAGAGCGCTTCTTTGACCGTTGTCGGCTGCTTCATGTCCATCTCTTCGCGGGTCACCACGGAGATAGACTGCGGCGTTTTTTCAATGGGAGTATCGGTTTTGGTGGCCGTGGCGGAACGCTTCGCGGCGATAGTCGGTGCCGGTCCCCAGGCGCTCTCCTGGCTGGCTGGCGCCGCGGTAACGACGAGGGTTTCTTCTTTCGGTTGTTCCGCAGCCTGTGCATAAACAGACATGCCGCTAACCGCCGTGGCTACTACGACTGCGATTTTACGCAGCGAGTGATTTGGCTGAGCAGTTTTAAGACGCGCCATTGGTATATCTCTGATGAAAGTGAATGATAACGTAAACGAGAATTATTATTATGACGGGTGACATAATAGGCGAAACGCGGAATCCAAGGCAAGCGCTATGCCGAACAGGAAGCGCCAAGGGATTAATAAATAACCAGACGGTTATTAAGGAGTTATCATCGTGTTACGCAGATACCCTAAATAAAAAAGCCCCCTAATACCTTCGTATTAAGGGGCTGTTCAGACGTTCAGCTTAAACGGTTTTAGTTGCCGCCAAACATATCTTTAATCCAGCCGGCCACGCCATCGCTCTTTTCCTGCTTCGCAGGCTGCTGCTGTTGCTGCTGCGGTTGGTTAGCAGGCTGCTGCTGCCCGGACTGATTGAACGGGTTATTGGCTTCCTGCTGCTGTTGCTGCTGTTGCTGCAGGGCTTCGCCCTGACGGCACAGCGCATCCGGCGAGGTAGTCCACACCGGCAGCGTACGCATACCGCCGCTGCACTGGAAGTAACCGTTGCTGTCCACGCCCATATCCACGACATCTTCCGGCGGCGTCAGCGCCAGCGGCGTCGGGGTTTGGTTAGCCAGGTAGCGCTGATAAATTGACATCGCGCCGCTGGCCCCGTACAGCTTGGTCGGCTGGTTGTTATCGCGGCCAACCCAGGTAATCGTCACCTGGCTGCCATCGATACCGGCAAACCAGGTATCCACGTTGTTGTTGGTGGTCCCGGTTTTACCCGCCAGATGCAGGCCAGGATATTTGGCGCCAAGCTGACGACCGGTACCGCGCTGCACCACCTGCTGCATGGTCCACAGGGTCATATAGGCTGCCTGCGCCGGAACGGCGCGTTCCGCCTGCGGGTAGCTCTGGTACAGCACCGTACCATCTTCAGCAATAACGGAACGCAGCGCCGACAGCGTTGCGCGGTTACCGCCGCTGGCGATGGTCTGGAATGCCTGCGCGACTTCAATTGGCGTCAGGTTAAGGGCGCCAAGGATCATCGCAGGAACCGCATTCAACTGGTCTTTCGGCACGCCCAGCTTCTGCCATGTATCGGTGATCGCCGGCAGACCCAGCGACATCCCGAGGTTAACCGTCGGCACGTTCATCGAACGGGTCAGGGCATCCACCAGCATCACCTGACCGCTAAAGCGACGATCGTCGTTCTGCGGCGACCAGGTCTGGCCGTTCGACAAGCGAATCGTCACCGGCGCATCGGCAATCCACGTATTCAACCGATACTGATTCGGCTGGCTCAGCGCGGTCAGATAAGTGGCCGGTTTTGCCAACGAACCAATCGAACGACGCGCCTGCATCGCGCGGTTGTAGCCGGCAAACTGCGGCTCCGCGCCGCCGACCATCGCCCGGACTTCGCCGGTGAAGCGATCGACCACCACCATGGCGGTTTCCAGATCCGGCAGCTTACGCTGTTTCTTCAGTGCCGGGATACCTTCGATGGCCGCTTTTTCCGCCGCATCCTGAGCCACCGGGTCAAAGGTGGTGAAGATCTTCACGCCAGAGAGATCTTTTACTTTATCGCCCAGTTTCGCCTGCAGCTCCTGGCGCACCATCTGCATGAACGCCGGCTGCGGAGAAATCACCCCGCCGCGCGGCTGCACGCCCAGCGGACGGGCGCTCAGCATATCGTACAGCTCCTGGTCGATAATGTTCTGCTGCTGCAGCAGACGCAGCACCAGGTTACGCCGCTCCAGCGCCAGTTTCGGGTTACGCCACGGGTTATAGATTGACGCCCCTTTGACCATCCCGACCAGCAGCGCCTGCTGATCGAGGCTCAGCTCTTCTACCGGGCGGCCAAAGTAGTACAGGCTCGCCAGCGGGAAGCCGCGGATTTCGTTGTCGCCGCTCTGGCCGAGATACACTTCGTTCATGTACAGCTCAAGGATACGATCCTTGCTGTAACGGGCGTCAACGATCAGCGCCATATAGGCTTCGTTGGCCTTACGCCAGTAGGAGCGCTCACTGGACAGGAACAGGTTCTTCACCAGCTGCTGGGTCAGGGTACTTGCCCCCTGCACCGTACGCCCCGCCGTCAGGTTCGCCAGCACCGCACGGCCCATTGAGTACAGGCTGATACCGTCATGCTCATAGAAGTGGCGGTCTTCGGTCGCCAGCAGCGTATCCACCAGCAGATCCGGGAAACCGCTACGCTTCACGAACAGGCGCTGCTCGCCGTTCGCCGACTGCAGCATGGTGATCAGACGCGGATCGAGACGGAAGAAACCGAACTGACGGTTGTTATCCATATTCTCGATGGTATCCAGATGATCGCCATCAAAGGTCAGACGCGCGCGCACCTGCCCCTCTTTGCTATCCGGGAAATCGAACGGACGACGGATCATCTCGATGCTGTTAGCCTGTACGGTGTATTCGCCAGGACGCGTCATTGCGCTGACCTGACGGTACTGGGTCGCATTAAGCAGGCGCACCATCTCGTTCTTGCTGATCTGCATATCCGGCTCAAGGTTGACCATCCGGCCATACACTGCCGCCGGCAGTTCCCAGACTTTACCGTCAATGCGGCTGCGAATTTTCTGGTCGAGGTAGACGCCATAGGCGGCAATAATTACCGCAAAGACAATCCCCAGCTTAACCAGCAGCCACAGCCAGCTGCGCTTACGACGAGGCTTATTGCCTTTGCCCTTTCCTTTCTTCGGCATCGGTCGTTCATCCTCATAATCGTCATCGTAATCATCGTCGTAGTCCTCTTCCCGGACCCGGCGACGGGTGACTTTTTGTTTTGCCGGGCGTGAAGGTCTCCCTTTACGTCCGATAGGCTCGCGGTCATCTCCCGCCATGCTTTTTCTCCGCAACTTTCAGGCGTAAAGGCCTGATTCTCAATACTTCCTCTTGTAGGAGGAAGAAGATATCTCTCAATTTCACACCCGCCGCGCTGCCGCGGCCGACGTCTTTCATATCATCTTCGAAGAATAATTCATTAAACAAATCATATAATTATCTGTTTAAGTTGAAGAATATCTCCGGACATAGCACGAATTGTCCAGGCCACAGAGAATAGCACTAATCCGCGACATTCTTAACCAGCATTTTACAACCGCAAAACGCGATAAACGGTAAAATATGATGTTTTTTAATAACATAAATATTGCGCCGTGTGACTCAGGCCGCCGATTTTCGGAACCACGCCCACAGCAAGGGCGCGGCGCCTCAGGAGTATTTTTTCGTCCGCCGGGTCGGCGCGGTATTCGCCGGGTCATCCGGCCAGACGTGTTTCGGGTAGCGCCCCTTCATCTCTTTTTGCACGTCGCGATAGGCCCCTTGCCAGAAGGCGCTCAAATCGCGGGTAATTTGTAACGGTCGCTGCGCCGGTGAAAGTAATTCCAGCACCAGGGGAACCCGCCCTTCGGCAATGCGCGGCGTCGTCGCCTCGCCAAACATCTCCTGCATCCGTACCGCCAGCGCCGGCGGGTTATCTTCATGATAGCGAATAGCGATACGGCTGCCGGTCGGCACCGTGTAATGGGTCGGCAGCTCGCTATCCAGCTTCTGGCGTAACGTCCACGGCAGCCAGTTTTGCAGCGCCTGTCGCAGGTCTACCGCCTTGAGCGCCCGAAGCGAATGCACCCCGGTCATCTGCGGCAACAGCCACGCCTCCAGCGAAGCTAACAGCGATGCGTCATCAACGGCGGGCCAGTCCGCTTCCGGCAGCCACTGCGCGGCGCAGTGCAGCCGCAGGCGCAGTTGTTCAGCCTCCGGCGTCCAGTTCAATACCCCG
>DWRD01000080.1:0-17057 GCA_022318305.1 Gerosis bhagava
GTTATCCTCGATAGCCGCCCGGTGCATAGCGCCGTCGCGCGTAATCCGGCGATGATCGACGCGCAGAAAAAGAAACCCAAAGTCCCGGTTCACGCGGTCATGACCGCGGAGCAGCCGATGGTGCGCTTTATCGGCAGCGATGATATGGCGCAGAATCGCGAATTGTTTCGCGTCTGGCTACAGACGCTGCCAAAATGGCATCAGTCGGCCACGCCGTGGCTGTTTTTGCATACCCCGGATATCGCCCAGGCGCCTGAACTGGTAGATACCTTATGGGAAGACCTACGCGCGGTGCTGCCGCAAGTCGGCGCCGCACCGTCAATTCCGCAGCAATCCTCGCTTTTCTGATATCCTGCTATGATAGTCGGAGCCACCTGACATAATTAAAGGGAGTTTTGGGTATGGTCAGCGCGCTGTATGCGGTTTTGGGTGCGTTATTGTTAATCAAGTTTTCCTTCGACGTGGTACGTCTGCGCATGCAGTATCGCGTCGGCTATGGCGACGGCGGTTTTAGCGAACTACAGGTCGCCATTCGCGTTCATGGCAATGCCGTGGAATACGTCCCCATTGGGCTTATCTTGCTGCTGTTTATGGAAATGAACGGCGCGCTAACCTGGATGGTGCACGTTTGCGGTATTTTGCTGATTGCCGGGCGCCTGATGCACTCGTACGGTTTCCATCATCGCCTGTTCCGCTGGCGGCGTTCCGGAATGAGCGCCACCTGGTGCTCGCTGTTGCTGATGGTGCTGGCTAACCTGTGGTATATGCCCTGGGAGTTGGTTTTCTCCCTGCGTTAGCGCACAATACGCCGTTTTCGTTTTTTCGGGTTTAACGTTATGTCTCACCGCGATACGCTTTTTTCCGCGCCGATTGCCAGTCTCGGCGACTGGACCTTTGATGAACGGGTAGCCGAAGTCTTCCCGGATATGATCCAGCGCTCTGTTCCTGGTTACTCCAATATTATTTCGATGATCGGCATGCTGGCTGAGCGTTTTGTTCAGCCAAACACTCAGGTTTACGATCTTGGCTGTTCGCTCGGCGCCGCGACGCTTTCCGTGCGCCGCAATATTGCGCATCCGGGGTGCAAAATTATCGCCATTGATAACTCCCCGGCGATGGTAGAACGTTGCCGTCGTCATATTGATGCCTATAAAGCGCCAACGCCGGTTGAGGTTATTGAGGGCGATATTCGCCATATCGCCATTGAAAATGCCTCGATGGTCGTGCTGAACTTCACTATTCAGTTCCTCGAACCGAGCGAACGTCAGGCGATCCTTGATAAAGTCTATCAAGGGCTCAATCCGGGCGGCGCGCTGGTGCTTTCCGAAAAATTCAGCTTTGAAGATGCCAACGTCGGCGAACTGCTGTTCAACATGCACCATGACTTCAAGCGCGCCAATGGCTATAGCGAACTGGAAATCAGCCAGAAACGCAGCATGCTGGAAAACGTCATGCTGACCGATTCGGTTGAAACCCATAAAGCGCGCCTTCGTCAGGCCGGATTTGAACATGCCGAACTGTGGTTCCAGTGCTTTAATTTTGGTTCGTTGGTGGCGGTTAAATCCGAGGAACGGGCATGATCGACTTCAGTAATTTTTATCAGTTGATCGCGAAAGGACCGCTCTCCCACTGGCTGGAAACCCTGCCCGCTCAGGTCGCGGCCTGGCAACGCGAAGCGCTGCACGGTAAGTTTCGCGAATGGGAACGCGCCGTTGAGTTTCTGCCCGAGCTGGCGCCCTGGCGTCTCGATCTATTGCATAGCGTCACGGCGGAAAGCGAAACGCCACTCAGCGAAGGCCACCAGCTGCGAATTGAAAATCTGCTGCGAAACCTGATGCCGTGGCGTAAAGGCCCTTATTCGCTGTATGGCATTAATATCGATACCGAATGGCGCTCCGACCTGAAATGGGAACGCGTGCTGCCGCATCTTTCCGATCTCACCGGTCGTACTATTCTTGATGTCGGCTGCGGCAGTGGTTATCACATGTGGCGAATGATTGGCGCCGGCGCGCATCTGGCGGTCGGTATCGATCCAACCCAGCTGTTCTTATGCCAGTTTGAAGCGGTACGCAAACTCATCGGCAACGATCAGCGCGCGCACCTACTGCCGCTAGGCATCGAACAACTGCCGGCGCTGGAAGCTTTTGATACCGTCTTTTCGATGGGAGTGCTGTATCACCGCCGTTCCCCGCTGGATCATCTGTGGCAGCTCAAAGATCAGTTAGCCCCCGGCGGCGAACTGGTACTGGAGACGCTGGTCGTTGAAGGTGATGAGAACACCGTGCTGGTGCCAGGCGACCGCTACGCGCAAATGCGTAACGTTTATTTCATTCCTTCCGCCGCCGCGCTAAAACAGTGGCTGGAGAAGTGCGGATTCATCGATGTGCGCATTGTTGATACCTGCGTCACCACCAGCGAAGAGCAGCGCCGCACCGAATGGATGACGACGGAATCACTCGCCGACTTCCTCGACCCGCATGACAGCAGCAAAACGCTGGAAGGTTACCCCGCGCCGCTGCGCGCGGTGATCGTCGCCACTAAACCAGAGACGCAACAGTCGCTGGCCAAAAAAGCGGCCGCGGCCAGGGCGTAATTCACCTCAGCCGACCACTGGCCCTCGTGGGATAAAAAAAGGCCCCTGTTGAAATTGCAGGGGCCTGGTACGGGCAATCATCATATTGGGCGACATGATGTGCAGCAAAAAACGGTTAGCTTCGCGGGCTAATCCCGCGCGGCAGAAATAATCTGTTTCATTTCCGCTACCGCTTCGCCGTTAACGGCATAGCGGCAATATTCATCGGCATCTGCGTCGGTGGACATCGATAACCCCGGATTACGAAAGCGCATCGGCGATGGCAACCACTGCCCCGCTGAGCTATGCACCTCTTTGAGGCCTGCCTGCAGAAACTTTTGCAGATTGGCAGCCCGCACTCCCGCTCCGGCCATAATGATTGGAGTATCGCCCAGCGCAATTAGTTCCATAATTTTTGCAAGACCTTGTTCCGCCGTTGGCCGTTGACCGGAAGTGAGGATGCGAGCAACGCCAAGTTCAGCAAGCGAATGCCAGGCCTGACGCGGGTCGGCGCACATATCAAAGGCCCGATGGAAGGTCACCGCCAGCGGACCCGCCGCCGCCATAATTTTTTGCATGCGGGGGATATCCACCTGGCCGTCAGCATCGAGCACGCCAATCACCAGACCAGAAAAACCCAGATCTCTGACCGTCGCCACATCATCCACCATGGCGGCAAATTCACCCTCGGTGTAACAAAAATCGCCGCCGCGCGGACGGATAATCGGATGAACCGGAATCGAGATATTGTCTCGCACCGAACGCAGCACGCCCAACGACGGCGTTAACCCGCCCTCCTGCGGCGCGGCGCAAAGTTCAATGCGATCGGCGCCGCAGCGCTGCGCCTCAAGCGCGCATTCCATGCTATAGCAGCAAACTTCCAGCAACATCGATTCCTTCTCCATTTTCATCACGGGCAGCACAGCATGTCACGATTTTTCCCCGCAGACGCCGCGCGGCTTCACACTGTTAAGTATCGGTTCGCTCGCTGGCGACGATTTGCTCGATCGACCAGGGATGGAATTTGATGGTCACTTTGCCGTCCGTGACCGCAAGCGTCGGGTTCGGCAAGCGTTCACGCTCCCCTTTCGGCGAGCTGGTTTTTACGAAAATTCCCGGCTGGCTGAGCCCGTCATCGGAAAGCAAGGCCAGCGCGCGAGCGTTGAGGGTTTCCGGCTCGCCCGGCAGAACGATTTCGATATGTTCCCAGCCTTCGTGCGGATAGCGTTTTTCCCCCGGCCATGGCAACTCCACAACCGTAAAGCGCCAGTGGGCGACACAAATAGGTTCGGCAAGCTTAAATAAGCAAATGGGGCGGCCATTAATGATATTTTCCGATAACAGCGCGCCGCAACGCTCCAGCCCCTGCCGCCAGCGTTCCGCCGTAGTATTTTGATGACAGCGCAGCGAGATATGGTCGGCGTCCAGCGGCGCAAGCTCCAACCCCAACCGTTCGGCCAGCGCTTGCAGCGCATCGCTAAAACGCGGTAAATCCGCCGAAATATCTTTCAGTTCATCAATTTGCTGCCAGTTCGCCATCTTGCGCCTCGGTCATTGCTAAAAAGGCTAATTTATCCTGTTTCGCCGCCCCGACCAACCGCCAATCCGCGCGCCTGAACAACGAATGGTTATTCATTAAGCGTGCCGCTTTACAACTTGCGCGCGGTGCTGACGGCTGGGCGCAAATGCAGTATACTCCCGCCTTAATTTGTCCATGTTCCGGCGCCGCCCCACAGGGGTTCTCGCGCCTTAAAAGTAAGGTATTCCGGTGAATATTCAGGCTCTTCTCTCAGAAAAAGTCAGCCAGGCCCTGATCGCGGCAGGCGCGCCTGCCGATTGCGAACCTCAGGTCCGCCAGTCAGCAAAAGTTCAGTTCGGCGACTATCAAGCCAATGGCGTGATGGCAGTGGCCAAAAAACTGGGCATGGCGCCGCGACAACTTGCAGAGCAGGTACTGTCTCATCTCGATCTGAACGGCATTGCCAATAAAGTCGAAATCGCCGGGCCGGGCTTTATCAATATTTTCCTCGATCCGGCCTTCCTGGCGGAAAACGTCAATCTCGCGCTGCAGTCCGAGCGCCTGGGCGTGGCGAAACCACAGCCGCAGACCATCGTTGTTGACTACTCCGCGCCGAACGTGGCGAAAGAGATGCATGTCGGCCATCTGCGTTCAACCATCATCGGCGATGCCTCGGTACGTACTCTGGAATTCCTCGGCCATCGCGTTATCCGCGCCAACCACGTCGGTGACTGGGGTACCCAGTTCGGGATGCTGATCGCTTATCTGGAAAAGCAGCAGCAGGAAAACGCCGGCGAAATGGCGCTGGCCGACCTCGAAGGTTTCTACCGCGAAGCGAAAAAGCACTATGACGAAGACGAAGCGTTCGCCGAGCGCGCGCGTAGCTACGTGGTTAAGCTGCAGGGCGGCGACGAGTACTTCCTGCAGATGTGGCGTAAACTGGTCGACATCACCATGTCGCAAAACCAGATCACCTACGATCGCCTGAATGTCACCCTGACTCGCGATGATGTGATGGGTGAAAGCCTGTACAATCCGATGCTGCCGGGGATCGTTGCCGATCTGAAAGCAAAAGGTATGGCCGTCGAGAGCGAAGGCGCGACCGTGGTCTTCCTTGATGAATACAAAAACAAAGAAGGCGAACCGATGGGCGTCATCATCCAGAAAAAGGATGGCGGCTACCTCTACACCACTACCGATATCGCCTGCGCAAAATACCGTTATGAAACGCTGCATGCCGACCGCGTGCTCTACTACATCGACTCTCGTCAGCATCAGCACCTGATGCAGGCATGGACCATTGTCCGTAAAGCCGGCTATGTACCGGAATCCGTACCGCTGGAACACCACATGTTCGGCATGATGCTCGGGAAAGATGGTAAACCGTTTAAAACCCGTGCCGGCGGTACCGTCAAACTGGCCGATCTGCTGGACGAAGCGCTGGAGCGCGCACGCCGCCTGGTGGCCGAGAAGAACCCGGATATGCCTGCCGATGAGCTGGAAAAACTGGCCAATGCGGTGGGTATCGGCGCGGTGAAATATGCTGACCTGTCGAAAAACCGTACTACTGATTACATTTTCGACTGGGATAACATGCTGGCGTTCGAAGGTAATACCGCGCCTTACATGCAGTATGCCTATACCCGCGTGCTGTCGGTGTTCCGTAAAGCCGGTATCGACGAAAGCGCGCTGGCTGCCGCGCCGGTAGTTATTAGCGAAGATCGCGAAGCGCAGTTGGCTGCCCGCCTGCTGCAGTTCGAAGAAACGCTGGCCGTCGTCGCCCGTGAAGGTACTCCGCACGTGATGTGCGCCTATCTGTACGATCTGGCCGGGCTGTTCTCTGGTTTCTACGAACACTGCCCAATCCTCAGCGCCGAAAGCGAAGAGGCCCGTAATAGCCGCCTGAAACTGGCGCAGCTGACGGCGAAGACGCTGAAGCTGGGTCTTGATACTCTGGGTATTGAGACCGTAGAGCGGATGTAAAAACAAACCCGGTGAAAACCGGGTTTGTATTATCAGGAGCCCCGGTACGCGCGGCGTGGCCGGGGAATCTATGCCGCTATCAGTAATATTTGCGCAGATATTCCGTTAGACAAAGAATCGCCATCGCCTGGCCGTACGGCATCGACGTCAGCGGAATTTGCCGATAAAAATCGAGATCGGTGCCCATCCCGGTACCAAACGAAGTTTGCAGCAGTTCCCCCTCTGGTGAAATATTACGCACAATCCCGCGTATCGCCTTTTCGGCAACCTCGGTGTACTCCGCCCCGACATAACGCTTGCGTATCGCTTTCAGGATGCCGTAAGCAAAGCCCGCCGTCGCTGACGCTTCAAGGTAGGAATGCGGATCGTCGAGCAGGGTATGCCAGAGGCCGCTCTCATCCTGACAGTCAGCTAACGCGGCAATTTGCGCATTCAGTACCTGTAGCAGATAGCGGCGCACCGCACTCCCCTCTGGCAAATCCACCAGCTCAAGGAAGTCCGGGATAACGATGGTGAGCCAGCTGTTACCCCGCGCCCAGCGCGCACGCGCAAAGTTGTGCCGACCGTCGTAATTCCAGCCGTGGAACCACAGGCCAGTCTCTTTGTCCATCAGGTTCTGTACATGCAGCAAGAACTGATAGGTTGCTTCTTCAATGTAGTGCGGACGATTTAGTAATTTACCGATTTTGGCTAGCGGCAGCACCGTCATCATCAGCGTGTCATCCCACATCTGCTGATGGTTCTCTTCCGCCAGGGTAATGTGCTGCATGCCTCCCTGCTCGGTGCGCGGCATCTCATGCATCGCCCACTCGGCCCAGCTATCGAGCCACGGGAGATACTCCTGACGCCCGGTCTCTTCATAGCGATAAGCCAGCGTCAAAAACGGCGCCATGGTATTAACGTTTTTGGAGGTTGCCCCTTCGGCGAAGCGGTCGGCGAACCAGCCGTCAATGATATCGCGCATGGCGGTATCGCCGGTTTGTTGATAATACTGGTAGATGCCGTACAGCCCAACGCCGTGGGTCCATTCCCAACCGGCCCAGCCTTTGGTATCGATGACTCGCCCGTCGTCCAGCCGCAGTAAAAATTGCCCGCTTTCATCCTTAATATTCACCAGGTTTTGCGTCACATTACGGATCAATGCCTGAAGCTCGCTGCGAGCGATAAAGCGCTCAGGCTGACGCAATAATGGGCTATGTTTGACCGGCCAAACTTTCATGTTCTTAACCTCTGGTATATGTCGAATTCAAAGCACCGCCCTGATTCAGCGCCGGGGCGGCAGGTTTATTGCGATTCAGGTAACCAATATTGTTATTGCCCCACAGGCATTCGTAAGGCATCCCCGCCAGCTGCTCAACCACCGCGCGGTTTTCCGCTGTCGCCCGCTCGGGCTGTGCGTAACCGACATCGCGCATCATTAGCGTCTCGGCGCGCAGCACGCTATGCGTATGCAGATTGAGTTTAAAGCGCAGGGAGACCAGGAAGCCGCAAGCCAGCACCACCAACGTACCGACGCTAAGGATCAACAGAATGGTATGACTCACGCCTTCCGGCTGAATTTTTTGCCCGGAGACAAAGCCCGATAGTTGCATGATGATGCCAACCAGCATCACCGCCCCCGCCTGCGACGCTTTGCGGGTCAGCGTCATGATACCGGCGAAAATACCCTCCCGACGCTGGCCGGTAATGACTTCGTCGACGTCGGCAATATAGGTGTAGGTATTCCACGGCACGTAATTAATGCCGCCGCGCCCCAGGCCCGCGATAGCAGAAATGAGCAGCAATAATGAATAGACATCGCTCAGCCCCGCGTAATAAAGCACGGCATAAGAGAGTGAACTCAAACCGAACAGCACCACTACCATGCGGTATGAAGGCGCCGGGCCAAAGCGGATGCAGAGCGGGATCATGGCGATGACCGCGATAAACTGGAAGATAGCCATCGTGCCGAGTAAGTTAGAGGCGACGGAGGCATCCTGCATCAGCACAAAGACCACATAATAGGTAAACACCGCATTGAAAACGTCCTGCGCGATGTAACCGCCCAGATACATACCAAGATGCTGGCGGAAGATTTTAATGCGCAGCGTAGAGCTAAGCTCAATAAACAGCCGGTTAAGACTCTGCGCGAGGGTTAAATTGCGTTTTTCTTCTTCTGCGCGCAGCGCCGCTTCAGACCACGCTTCCCGCGGGCGCTCCCAGGTAAAAAACCAGACGAAGGTCAGCATCAGGGCGCACAGCACCGAAAAGACCAGGCTTGCGTAAAAAAATGAGCTGGCGTTGTCTTTACCCAGTTGGGTGAGCAGAATCCCCGGTAAAAACGAGGCTAATATCGCCGACATCTGCGCCATGGAAATACGCGCGCCTGAAAATTTGGTCTTCTGTTTGAAATCATCGGTCATCTCCGGCACCAGCGTCTCGTAGGGCACCAGAATCATGGTATAGACAATATCAAACAGCAGATAAGTCGCGAGGTAATACCAGAACCCCATATCGCCTACCCACATCATTGAGTAGCTAAAGACACAGGGAATACCGAGCAAAATAAAAAATTTGCGTCTGCCGAATCGCTTACCCAGCCAGGTAGAGCCAAAGTTATCGGTTAAGAAGCCCATCAGGGGGCTAACGACCGCGTCGAGTACGCGCGCGGTGGCGAAAATGAGCGTCGCCTCAATGGGTGATAGCCCGCAGAAAGTGGTGTAAAAATAGAGTAGCCATGCTGCGGTAAGCGCGGTAGTTCCCGCGCCGAGAAAATCGCCGGAACCATAGGCGAGATAATTAGCCAAACCGATTTTTCGTGTTTTCATCGCCGTAAATCCTGTCTCTTTTTTATTAGATAACTTCGGCCTTACCAGGCTATACCGAAGTTTTGCGGATACATGGCTACAGTAAGATCATGAAAACCGGCTTACCTTTGCATTTTTGCCAGTACTAATCATTCAGTGGCAAAAAAACAAAGGGCCGGGCAACATGCGTCACCGATTTATAAAACAGCGTTTCTTTTAAAGCAAAAGAGAGAATCATTTTTGCGAGTCGGCTGCCAGAATCTGATATCACACGGCCGGAGAAAGGCGTTTTTAACCGCGCGAATACCCCTTGTGGAAAGATGGAATTAGGAGTAAAGAAAGTAGAAAGATCCCGTTGCGTATCTCAAGGAGGCTAGATGCCCTACTCTCATCTGTTAGTCGCCGTCGCCCCAACGCCGGAAAGCCGCATGTTGGTCAATAAAGCGGTGTCTATCGCACGTCCGCTTAATGCGCAGGTCAGCCTGATCACGCTGGCGACAGATCCGGAAATGTATAATCAGTTCGCCGCGCCGATGATGGAGAATTTGCGTGAGATTATGCAGGAGGAGACACGTAGCTTTCTTAATGAACTCGCCGCCCAGGCGGACTATCCCATCAGCAAAATGACCATCGCCAGCGGCGAACTTTGTCATCACGTGAAGGATTTTTGCCGTCAGCATCACGTCGACCTGGTAATCTGCGGCAACCATAACCAGAGCCTGTTTTCCCGCGCAACCTGTTCAGCGAAGAATATCGTCGGCAGCAGCGGAGTCGATGTGCTGTTGGTTTCCCTGGAATAAGCTGATGCCGAAGCATCAGCCATTTTGACTACGCGGAGGGAGTAACTACGGTTGGCTGCTGGCAGCTATCTTCATGCGACTTTACGCGCTTTAGATCGGCAACGAACTGCGCCTGCCAGTTATCAATATCATTATTCTCGATCGCCTTGAGCATTTTGCCATGGCGAATAATTCGCTCCGCAAGCGGCATAGTCAGAGCGCGGTCCAGCGCCGCCGCCACTTCATCGCGATCGTAAGGGTTGACGATGAGCGCGGAAGTCAGTTCATTCGCCGCGCCAGCGAACTGCGATAGCACCAACACCCCAGGGTTTTCAGGGTCCTGCGCGGCGACAAACTCCTTGGCCACGAGGTTCATGCCATCGCGTAGCGGCGTGACCAGCCCCACATCCGAATAACGAAATACCTTCATGAGTAGTTTGCGATCGAAGTGCTGATTCAAATAATACAGCGGCGTCCACCCCAGTTGACCATAGTGGCCGTTGATTCGCCCGGCGGCCGTTTCCAGTTGATGGCGGATATCCTGATAAGCCTGAACATCGCCCCGCGAAGTGGGCGCTATCTGGGTATAGCGAATTTTTCCACGATGCTGCGGGTAGTTTTCCAGCAGCGCCTCGTAAGCCTGAAAACGCTCCGGCAGCCCCTTGGAGTAATCCAGGCGCTCAACGGAAAAAATATTCTTAACTCCTTTTAGTTCAGCTTTCAATTGAGCCAACTTCGGCGGCAGCGGCCCGCTGGCGCTGCGCGCGACTTCCTGAGGTTCGATGCTTATCGGATAGACGGCAGTACGGAACGTCTTACCCCAGGCGCGGTATTGCTGGTGACCCACTTCGCACAAGGTCGTTTGTTGGGCGACGCAATCAACAAATGCCTGCCGGTCGTTTTCGGTCTGAAAGCCGAGTAAATCATAATCACAAAGCTGTTCAAGAAGCTCCGCATGTGGAGGTAAAGCGTTGAATATTTCAGGCGTCGGAAACGGAATATGCAGGAAGAAACCGATGCGGTTTTTGACGCCGTTTTTGCGTAATTCACTGGCAAATGGCAATAGGTGATAATCATGAACCCAAATCATATCGTCGTCGGCTAGCAGCGGCAGCAGCTTTTGCGCCACGGCGGCGTTAACGCGCAGATACCCCTCCCACGCCGGACGCTGAAAATTGACTAAGTCGAGACGATAGTGAAACGCGGGCCATAGCACCGCATTGGAAAACTGATTGTAGTAGAGCTCGTGATCTTCTTCGCTAAGGTTGAATGAGGCCCAGGAAATATCCCCTTTACTCACCTTCTTCAACGGCTGGCTATCATCGCCGATCTCCCCACTCCAGCCAAACCACGTGCCGCCGCTCGCCTTCAGCGCACCTAAAATACCCACCGCCAGGCCGCCAGCGCTGGCCTTTTTATCATTCGGCGTTGCAATACGGTTAGATACTACGACTAAACGACCCATGGTCATCCCTCCCGTTAGTGAATACATCCAGGCATTGCGTATTGTCGACGACGTGACGTAACCACTGATGTACGGCGGCAACATTTGCCAGCCGCCAGCGCGCCTGTGTGTCGCCTTGTCCAACTTTTATCGATACTCCGCCTAATTGATTAACCATAGTAAAACCCGCCTCATCAGTCAGGTCATCGCCGATAAATACCGGCTTTCGTCCCGCAAAAGGCGCTTCCCGCATAAACGCGGCAATCGCTTCACCTTTGTTAATCCCGCGCGGTTTGATCTCAACGACACACTTCCCTTGCTGAATGGCCAGAATCGGATAACGCTGCACGATATCCTGCGCCAATGCCAGGATGGCGCTCTGGTGTTGTGGCGCCTGGCGATAGTGCAGCGCAAAAGCGATGCCTTTATCTTCCAGTTCACTGCCAGGCAGCGCCTGTAGCGCCGAAGTTAATGCTTCGCCGACCTCACGGCTCAGCGCCGGCGGTAGTGATACATCATGTCTTTTTCCATTGATATCGCGGCGTTCAGCCCCGTGTACGCCGGCAAGCGGCAATCGCCAGTGACGGGTAAGTGCGTCGAGCTCTGCGAGTGAGCGCCCTGAAATCAATGCCACAGCGTCATGTTGCTGCTGTGCCAGTAATCGCAACATCTGAAGGACGTCTTCGGGGATAACAACCTGATCGGGATGAGGTTTGATATCGGCAAGCGTGCCGTCAAGATCCAGAAAAAATGCGTGGTTTCCGGTTAGCTCAGGCGGTACAGATATCTGGTCAGCCACCCTGTATTCCTCCTTATCATGGCCAGCATTACGCTGGTTGTTAACTAATTGTTAGCCATGTAAGTATAGACAGTGTGACCAGCCTCGCCATTTTTGATAGTCACCGCCAGCGCAGCGGGCGCTGGCGGGACATTATGAGTAGACTTAAAAGTTGCGCTCAATTAATGCGAACGTTTCGCTTTTTGCTTGTAACGGTCGAAGATAACCGCCGCCAACAATATCACCCCGCGGACCACATATTGCGAGAATGGCGAGATGTTCAGCAGGTTCATCGCATTCTCTACGGTACCCAGAATCAGGATCCCGGCCACCACATAAGAGATCTTACCGATCCCGCCTTTTAGCGATACGCCACCCAGTACGCATGCCGAGATCACAATCAGTTCATAACCAATTGAGGTCATAGGCTGACCACTGGTCATGCGCGAAGCCAAAATGATCCCCGCCGCCGCCGATACCAAACCTGAAAGAACGAAGATGATAATCTTGGTACGAACCACCGGTACCCCTGCCAGACGCGCTGCCTCCTCATTACCTCCTATTGCCAGAGTATTGCGGCCAAAGGTGGTTTTATTCAGCAGCAGTCCAAAGACAATCAGGCAGGCAACCGTCAGCCAGATAGGCGCCGGCAAACCTAACCAATTGGCATAGCCCAGGGTGAAGAAACGTTCATCCTCAATGCCAACCGCTTTACCATCGGAAATAATATAGGCTAGCCCGCGGACAATTTGCATGGTGGCCAGGGTCGTGATTAGCGCGTTGATCTTCAAACGCGCAATAACAAAACCATTCACCAGCCCGCTGACCGCCCCTAATAGTAATCCTGCGGCAATACCAATCCACAGGCTTTCGGTGAGATTAATCACCACCGCTGTTGTCACACCGGCGCAGGCAATCACAGAAGCAACTGACAAATCAAAATCGCCTGAAGCAAGGCAGAACAGCATTCCGCAGGCGACCATTCCCGACATGGAAATCGCCAGCCCTAACCCTTTCATGTTGACGAAAGAAGCAAAATTGGGAACAAAGATCACGCAGCCGATGAATAACACGGCGAAGACCACCAGCATTCCAAACTGATCCCAGATTCGGCCGAAACTGAAAGAGGATCGGGCAGCGCTGGGTGTAGTTACAGATGACATCATTCACTCCTTACTCAGGCTACGGCCTGGCTGACTTTAGGCATTGCAAGGCTCAGCGCCTGCTGTTCATTCGCGTCTTCATGCAGCAATTCACCGGCCACTTCACCTTCGCGCATGACGACGATGCGGTCGGCGACGCCGAGCACTTCTGGCAGGTCGCTGGAGGCAAAAACGACCGCCACGCCAGAAGCCGCCAGCGCATAGATAACGTTGTAGATTTCATGCTTTGCGCCAACATCAATGCCGCGGGTCGGTTCATCAAGCAGGATGACCTTCATCTCTTCCGACAACCAGCGACCAAGAATAGCCTTCTGCTGATTACCACCGGAAAGATTCATAATTAACTGCTCAGCTCCTGGGGTTTTAATATTGAGCGATTTGATATGTTGTTCGGCATTACTCGCTTCCCAGGCATTGTTAATCAGGCAGCCGGCATGAATATGCTTACGCCGGGCGCTGATATTGATGTTGTCGCGCACCGAATGTACCGGAATGATGCCCTCGGCTTTGCGATCCTCCGGACACAGCATCATTCCCGCCTGAATCGCCTGCGCGGGTTTGCGAATATTTATCGCCTGACCATCGATATAGACCTGACCGCCGGTAATTCTGCTGCCGCCAAATAGCCCCTTCATTAATTCGCTGCGCCCGGCGCCGACCAGACCAAACAGGCCGACAATTTCACCGCTGCGTACCGATAAACTGATTGGCATTCTGACGCCCGGCGCTTTAACCTCTTCGAGCCGCAGCCGCTCACTGCCATATTCACGCGCTTTCCAGCCGTAGATATCGCCAAGATTACGACCCACCATCGCTTGCACGAGCGCGTCGTGGTCGACCAGCCGCATGTCATCGAAGGTACGCACGTAGCGGCCATCTTTAAACACGGTAATGGCATCGCTGAGAGCGAAAATTTCCTCCATACGGTGTGAGACATAAATAATCACTCGCCCTTCTTCACGTAGCTCGCGAATGACGCGAAAAAGGTTGTCGATTTCCCGTGCGGAGAGTGAACTGGTAGGCTCATCAAACGCGATGATCTTCGCGTTACGCGCCAGCGCCTTGGCAATTTCCACCATCTGCCACTGGCCGATCGACAAATACTTCAGCGGCGTTTCCGGGTCGATATCCAACCCCAGATGTTCTAACTGCAGCCGCGCTTCATAATTCAATAAAGACCGGTTCACAATGCCGCCTTTATGCGGCAACTGACCAAGATAGATATTTTCGGCAACGGTCATTTCCGGGATAAGATGCAGTTCCTGATAAATAATCGCCACGCCGGCATTTAACGCCGCGGTGGTATTACTAAATGCCATCTGCTGGCCATCAATTTGCAGATACCCGGCAGTCGGAATGTAGTTACCGCTGAGAATTTTTAATAGGGTGGACTTCCCGGCGCCGTTTTCACCCATCAGCGCGTGGATCTGCCCGCGATAGCAGTCAAAGCTGATATCAGACAGCGCTTTAACGCCCGGGAACGTCATGGTGATGCCGCGAAATGAGAGATAAGGGGTAGATTGTTGCATAACGACTCCGCTCTACTACGCATAACCTCCCGCCAGGGCGGGAGGCGGAATGAACCCGGCCTTACAGCCCTTTCTTCGCCAACTCTTGCTTAAAGTTATCGCGGGTAATCAGCACCACGTCAGTCACGGCGGTAAATTTCGGCGGCTCGGTCCCTTTGGTCACCCAGTTGTAGAGCATCTCACTGGTTTTATAGCCATGAATGTCCGGGCTTGGCAGCAAAGAACCGTAGAACCCCGTCGGCTGGGCTTTCGAAAGTTCGTTTACCGCGTCAACGCCGTTAATGCCGATACCGATAACATCCGGCGCTTTAAAGCCCTGGCCTTCAGTCGCACGTACGCCACCCAACACGGTGTTATCGTTCATGCCAACAATTAACCAGTGTTTGACCTGAGGGTGCTGAACCAACATGGAGTTGCCCGCATCGAAAGCCCCTGGGATATCATTAGATTTGGTTGGCACGCGATAGATCTGTTTTTCCGGGAAACCCGCCGCTTTCAGCGCGTCGATCGAACCGGTAGTACGGCGGCGGGCGGTATCCAGTTCATCGGCGGTAATCGCCATCACGCCGGTATCTTTCACGTCCCAGCCGCGTTTTTGCATCTCTTTATACAATTCCTGCCCCTGACGAGCGCCGATTTCGCTGGCGGCCATCATGACCAGCGGCACGCTCTCCATCGGCTTACCTTTGGCATTAACAAACTGATCGTCGACGGTGATAACTTTCATGTCATAGCCGCGCGCCTTGGCAACAATCGCCGACCCCAGTTTTGGGTCCGGCGTGCAGATGACAAATCCCTTCGCGCCGCTGGCGGCGAGGCTGTCGATCGCATTAAGCGTTTTTTCGCCATCCGGTACCGCGATTTTAATGACATCAAAGCCCAGGTCCTTGCCGGCTTTATCAGCAAATTTCCACTCGGTCTGGAACCAGGGTTCCTCTGGTTGCTTCACCAGAAAACCGAGCTTGAGGTTTTCAGCCATAGCTGATTGTGACATAACCGCCGCGAGGCCAATGGCCGCCAGCGCTTTAGTAAATTTGTGCATGGTAAACTCCAGCTTTATTTCGCTTTTCTGTAGGGAAAAATCGGACTTAAATTTTTTATCGGTCTTAAAACAAGGCATTAGAAAAAACGCAATCAACATTGCCGTTGTTAAAATAGTTTTAACTGGAAATTATTTATCCATACGAGAGCGTCATCACACCGCAGAATTACAGTAATTGCGTACATAAATTCAGCAAAAAATGACATAAAAAAAACGCTAATTGTCAGACAATTAGCGTCATGCGTGACATAATAATCCATATCATCAGCAGACTTATCCTTGTGGCTGCGTCGACGCTATCCCAGGCGACTCTGCCCTTCTATTCTCAGCCAGCATAGACGTTATTCTTCTACCCCTTACAAAAATGATCTATCACAAATTCATTCTCATCTCGCTATTTTCGAATAATGAATAAGCTATGATCGATATATGAAATTATCGTTAAATCAACTTTATTAATACAAATTAACTAGCTCTACGAACAATTAAACATAAGCATTTAAATTCAGATGGTTACAATACAATAATTACAAAAAACCAATTTAAACAATCGCTAAGCTGATGTTGTAACAAATCGTAAATTACCCGTATTGAGAGTTTCCTTATTCTATATACAAGGGTATTCTTAATGTGTCGGCAGAAACAAATAAATGGTTAAGTGCAAATGGAAAGCACGGTATTTATTTCCTGCCCATTGCATTGCGCCTGCTGTATTCGCCTGTGCAAGGCGATGGTAGCGCGTCATACTTCCCTTGCGGATAAATAAGGATATTGTTATGGCAGTTCCAGGAATGGTTCAGAAATTAAATACCCAGATTAATCTTGAGTTTCACGCCTCAAATGTTTATCTACATTTAGGCGAATGGTGCGCGCAGCAGCGCCTGAACGGTACCGCAACCTTCTTACGTACCCGTGCGCAATACAGCGTGACGTTAATGATGCAGGTTTTTGACTATATGAAAAAGGCCGGGGCCTGGCCAATAGTGAAAGCCGATGAAAGCTATCCCCCACAATGCTCAACGCTTGAAGAGGTGTTTGCCAAAACCCTTGAAGAGTATCAGCAACGTAGCAACATGCTGTCCGGTCTGGCGCAGGAAGCAAAAGCGCAGCACGATGACACAACGTGGCGTTTTTTGACGCTGCTGGAGAAAGAACAGCAGCAAGATGGACTTTTATTGCAAATCGTCCTTGATGAAATACGGACTGCAGATAAAGCCGGGCTCGGTATGGAGCAAACGGACCGCCGACTTCTCAATCTCATCTCGCCTCAACACCACTAATTGAATCTGGCCGTTCCTGACTGGAACGGCCGGGCAATCAACTGCGCAGTGATAAATCTAGTGCGCTTCACCCTGCGGGGTAAACTTCAGCTCAATCAATGCGATTGCTTTTTGTACTGCGCGCAGCGTAACCGGATCCGCCGAAGCAGGATTACTCGCAAAATCAATCGCTTTTAACTGGG
>DWRD01000081.1:0-11528 GCA_022318305.1 Gerosis bhagava
TGCCGTCCGGCTCCGGCTTCGGATTGCTGGTCAGCGCCATAAATACCGAATTACCGGTATGGCCGATGGTCATCGTACGGTTGGCGTCAACCTTCTGTTCCACGGTTTTATTGCCGCCCTGATAGCTAATCTTGCCGTTAGTATCGACAAACGGCGGCTTATCATTCTCATAGCCGCCAAACAGGTAGCGTCCGTTGCCATCGGTACTGTTGGCCTGGTTGAGCAGTTGATCCTTCAGCCCCTGTAGCTGGGTCGCCAGCGAATCGCGGTCGTTATCGCTCTCGGTGCCGCCGGCGTTAACAATCAGCGCCTTGATATCAGATATCGTCGAGGTGGCTCCGGAAAGCACGGTCTCTTCCATTGATACGCTCTGGCGGGCGAATGTGCGCGCCAGAGTATACTGATTGTTCTCGGCCTGCGATTGCGACAGCATCACCGCCCGCGATGCCGCCAGCGGATCGTCGGAGGGATTAATCACCTTCTTGCCGGTTGAAAGCTGCTCGGCGGCCTTCATAAACAGCGACTGATTGCCGGTGATGCCGGTCATGTTCTGTTGGTACATCATGCTGGTGCTCATGCGCATGCTGTCAGTTCCTCAATACAATCAACGAATATTCAGCAGCGCGTCGAACAGCGAGCTGGCGGTCTGGATCACCTGGGCGTTCGCCATGTAGTACTGCTGGAAACGCAGGAGCTCGCCATACTCTTCGTCGAGGTTTACCCCGGAGAGCGACTGCTGTTGACGGGCCAGTTGGGTGACGATACTGGACTGCGATTCGCTGCTCACCTTCGCGGCGGCGGTCTGGTTGCCCACGCCGCTGACGATCCCGGCGTAGGCGCCGCTGAGCGTCGCTTTGCCATCCACCAGGTTTTTGGTCTGCAGGTCGAGCAGTTTTTTAGCGTTATCGTTATCGCCGCGGCCGCTGTCATCTTTACCGGCGGCGGCGATTTTCGCTGAATCGGTAATCGCCACTTTCAGGTTGCCCGCCACGTCGCTGACCGGCTTCACCGTAAAGCTATCTTTCTGCTGCGGGTTGCCATCAATGCTGACTTCGAGACCATCAAAGCTCAGCGTCGGGTTACCGTCTGCATCTTTACCGGCGGTGGCGTTGACTTTGACGTTGTCCGGCAGACGGCTGACCTGCCAGTTGGCGCCGTCATACTCCACGCGGTAGTCGTTGGCTTTTACCTTGCTGGTATCGGTATAGGAGACCGACAGCGAGGCATCGCCGGTATTGCGCGTGTTATCAACCACCCGCGCGCCGCTGAAGCTGAAGAAATCGCCCCCCTGCTCACCGTTGAGATCGAAGCCCTCGCGGTGCTGCTGGTTAAAGCTATCGGCCATCGCCAGCGCCAGTTGGCCGAGCTGATTGCGCACGCCGTCCAGCGTCTCGCTGCGAAAACGCAGCACGCCGCTCAGGCTGCCGCTGGTGATCTGCCCTTCCGGTACTTCGCTGGCGCCGCTGCCGCGGTTATAGCCGAGAGTCAGGCGCGAAGGGTCGCTGCTGGAAGGGATCGCTTCCACCTGATAGCTGTTGTTGCCCTGCACCAGGGTCAGGCCGTTGGCGAAGGAGACGGTATAAGCGTCGCCGTCCTGCTGGGTTACCTGAACGCCCACCAGTTGGTTGAGTTCGCTAACCAGCTGATCGCGCTGATCGAGCAGCGCGTTCGGTTCGCCGCTGGCGCTGCCGCGCAGGCGGGTAATCTCATCGTTAAGACGGGCAATCTGCTGGCTATAGCTGTTAATCTGCTGGGCGGTGTCGTTAATTTGCTGATTAACGCCGCTGTCCATGTCGCGCAGATATTTATCGGTATTATTAAACTGGTTGACCAGGCCGTTAGCCTTACCCAGCACCGTCTGGCGCGCCGCGTCGTCGCCGGCGTTGCTCACCAGGTTCTGCAAATTGGTGAAAAAATCCTGCAGGCTCCCCGACAGGGTATTGGTTTTGCTGGCCAGCAGATTATCGATCTGCGAAATCTTTTCGTAGTAGGCGTTCTGCGAACCGGCCGCGCTCTGCGCGCCGCGCAACTGGTTGGTGATGAACTGGTTATATTCGCGGTTCACGCTGGTCACGGTCACGCCGTTACCGATAAAACCGTTCATGGTGGCCAGGCCGCCGTTTTGGGCCAGAATCGCCGTCTGCCGGTTATAACCCGCCACGTTGTAGTTAGAGATATTGTTGCTGACGGTACTGAGCGCCACCTGCGCCGCATTCAGTCCGCTCATCGCCGTATTGATTAAGCTATTGGACATCAGGGTTCCTTATGCTGCCAAGTCAATTCGCTCAGCTTGCCCTTGTTATCGGTCAGAGAAGTAAAAACTTGAGTAAATCTGCCTGCAAAATTCCGCAGCCGCTTTTATGCCGGATGGCGCTACGCTTATCCGGCCTACGCGCTGTGCGATTTGGTAGCCCGGAGAAGGCGCGACCTCCGAACCTAGAACAGATCGTTAATATCCGCGGCATAGGCTTTCACCGCCTGCGCCCCGGCGTGCTTCATCTGCTGAATCACGCTGACCAGCTTGCTGGCGTATTGCGGGTCGGTGGCGTAGCCCGCGCGCTGCAGCTCGTGCGCCGCCTGCTCCGGAGTGGACGCTTCGGCAACCGAGGCATAACGCGGGTTGTTGGTCAGCAGCTTGACGTAGTCAGCAATCGCCGAGAAATACGAATCGTAGACGCGGAATTTGGCCTTCACCTTCTTCGCCACCCCCTGTTCAAATTCGGTGGTGGTGATCTCGGTAACCGGCCCCTTCCAGTTGCCCCCGGCCTTAATACCAAACAGGTTGTAGCTCGGGGTACCGTCAGCGGTCGGGATTTCGCGCTGCCCCCAGCCGGATTCCAGCGCCGCCTGGGCGACTATCAGCTGATGCGGGATCCCGCTGCGCTCACTGGCGGCACGCGCCGGCATTGACAGACGGGCAACGAAGTTGCCGTTATTTAGCGATAGCGGCGCCGCGGCTGGCGGCGCTTTCGGTACCGCCCGGCGGATCATCTGCTCCAGCGCCTGATTCGGCAGCATCTGCAGCACCTCATTATCCAGCGCCATCGGCGCGGTGCCCGCCGTTTCGCTGGGGACCGCGTTGGCATTGCTCATCTGCTTGACCATCATGTCGGCCAGCCCTAATCCCTTTTGCGACATCTGCTGGGCAATCTGCTGATCGTACATCGAGGTATAGAGCCGGGTCTGGTCGCTGCTGAGTACGCCATCCTGCGGTAGCGCGGCGCGCATGCTCTTTAGCATCATCTGTACAAACATGCCTTCGACCTGCTGCGCCACCTGCTTGAGGTTGCCCTGCGGATCGGCGGCGGCATCGCGCTTCAGGCCGTTCAGCGCCTGGGCGTCATAGGCGGCGCCCGACATCGCCATAACATCGCTGGCCATTAGATAATTTCCAGTTTGGCGCGCAGGCAGCCGGCGCTTTGCATGGCTTGCAGAATCGACATCAGGTCGATTGGCGTCGCCCCCAGCGCGTTCAGCGCGCGCACCACGTTGTTGAGGTTGGCGCTGGCGTTGATTTTCTGCAGCGAACCGCCCTGCTGCTGCATTGAAATCTGGGTATTCGGCGTGACCACCGTCTGGCCGCCGCCGAACGGCGTCGTCGGCTGGCTGACGCTGGTTTGTCGGTCGACCACCACCGACAGGTTACCCTGAGCCACCGCGCAGGAATCAAGAATCACCTCGCGATTCATCACCACCGAACCGGTACGCGAGTTGATAATCACTTTGGCGTCCATGGCGCCAACGTTAACGTTGATATTCTGGATTTCGGCGAGGAATCGCACCTGCGAGCTATTGCCCTGCGGCACCAGTACCTGAATGGTACGCGCATCCAGCGGCGATGCGGTGCCGCCGCCGCGCTGGCGGTTAATCGCATCGCTAATCTGCTGCGCGAGGGTGAAATCTTCATCATTGAGCTGCAGGTTGAGCACCCCGCCGCTGCCGAAAGTAGTCGGCAGTTCGCGCTCGATGGTGGCGCCGTTGCTGATGCGTCCGCCGGCCAACTGATTGACCTGTACGCTGCTGCCGCCCGCCGCCGCGCCGGCGCCGCCCACCAGCACGTTGCCCTGGGCCAGCGCATAAACCTGGTTATCCACCCCTTTGAGCGGCGTCATCAGCAAAGTCCCGCCGCGCAGGCTTTTGGCGTTGCCCATTGATGAGACCACCACATCGATATTCTGCCCCGCGCGCGCGAAGGGTGGCAGCTTCGCCGTGACCATCACCGCGGCGACGTTTTTTAGCTGCATGTTGGTGCCGGGCGGCACGGTAATGCCGAGCTGCGATAGCATGTTGCTCAGGCTTTGGGTGGTAAACGGCGTTTGCATGGTCTGGTCGCCGGAGCCGTCGAGCCCCACCACCAGGCCGTAGCCGATTAAGGCGTTATCGCGCACGCCCTGTACCGTCACCAGATCGCGAATACGCTCCGCCGTCGCCGGTAAGCTGGCCGCGCCGATTAATAGCGCAAGGATGAGTTTTTTAACCATGTGAATCTCTTTTCAGTAACAGCGCAAATGGCCCGCCCATTAGTACGGGGAGACGTTGAGGAAGAACCGCTGCAGCCAGCCCATCGTCTGCGCTTCATTGATGTAGCCGTTGCCGACATACTCGATGCGCGCGTCTGCCACCTGCGTTGAGGTGACCGAGTTGCTACCGCTGATGGTGCGCGGGTTAACCACCCCGGAGAAGCGAATGAATTCGGTGCCCTGGTTAATGGCGATCTGTTTTTCCCCCACCACGTGCAGGTTGCCGTTGCTCAGTACCTGATTAACGGTGACGGTAATGGTGCCGTTGAAGGTGTTATTGGCATTCGCCCCGCCTTTGCCGCCGAAACTGTTATCGCCGGAAATATCCATATCGGCGCGGGCGTTGCCCAGCAGGCCGTCTAAGTAGCGCGGCGCGGTGGCGACGCCAAACTTGCTGGAACCGTTACGGCTGGCATTGGCGGAAGAACTTTTGCTGGCGCTGACGTTTTCCTGCAGCACGATGGTCAGCGTGTCGCCAACGTTGCGCGGACGGCGGTCTTCAAATAGCGGCTGATAGCCGTAGTTCATCGGCTGCGCGGCCTGAAAAATAGAGCCGTTCGGTACCGGCGCGGTCGGCGGCGCGGGCTGCGCCGAGGTCGAGCCATCGACCAACGGTTTATGCGGAATGTACGCGCAGCCGCTCAGCGTCAGCATCACCATGCCCGCCAGCAAGCGTTGTCCCTGGCGCGGCAGGGTGGCCATCGAATGTGTGGTTACCACGGGGTATCGCCTTTGTTACACCAAAAAAGCGACGGGCGCGGCAGGCGACGCCCGTCATCAAACATTACAGCTGGGTCAGCTTCTGCAGCATCTGATCCGACGTCGAGACCGCTTTGCTGTTGATCTCATAGGCGCGCTGGGTCTGGATCATATTGACCAACTCTTCCGCCACGTTGACGTTAGAGGTCTCGACATAACCCTGGTAGAGCATGCCGGCGCCGTTCAGGCCCGGCGTGCTCTCATTCGGCGCGCCGGAGCTCTCCGTTTCCTGGTACAGGTTCTCGCCCACGCTTTCGAGGCCGCTGTCGTTAATAAAGGTGGTTAACGTCAGTTGCCCGACCTGCTGGGCGGCGGTCTGCCCCTGCTGGGTGACGCTCACGATGCCATCGCGGGCGATGGTAATAGTCAACGCGTTGGCCGGAATAGTGATCGCCGGCTGCACCTGGAAGCCGCTGGCGGTCACCAGTTGGCCGTTCTGATCGATCTGGAACGAGCCGTCGCGGGTGTAGGCCTGGCTGCCGTCCGGCAGCAGCACCTGGAAGAAGCCCTGGCCTTTAATCGCCACGTCTTTGCTGTTGTTGGTCTGCGACAGGTTGCCCTGGCTATGCAGACGCTCGGTGGCGACCGGGCGCACGCCGGTACCGATCTGCAGGCCGGAAGGCAGCGTGGTCTGTTCGGAGGACTGTGCCCCCGGCTGACGCATGGTCTGATACAGCAGGTCTTCAAACACCGCGCGCTGGCGTTTAAAACCGTTGGTGCTGACGTTCGCCAGGTTGTTGGCGATCACGTCCATATTGGTCTGCTGCGCATCAAGACCGGTTTTCGCAATCCATAAAGAGGGAATCATTGGTTATTTCCTTTGGCCGCGGGCCGACTGGCTATCAGCTTACTGACAGCAGAGAATTCGCCCGCTGTTCGTTCTCATCCACGCTGTGGATGACCTTCATTTGCATTTCAAAGCGACGGGCGTTGGCGATCATATCGACCATGGTCTCCATCGGCTTGACGTTACTGCCCTCCAGCACGCCCGGCATGACCCGCACCTGCGGGTCGTTGGCCAACTGGTTGCCGCGGCGCTGCTGGGTTTCCGGGGTCAGGCGGAACAGGCCGTCATCGCCGCGCATCACTTCGCGCGCATCGGCTTTCACCAGCTTCAGGCGGCCAATCTGCGCGATGGTGTTCGGCGGGTCGCCGGGATTCAGCGCCGAAATGGTGCCGTCGGCGGCGATAGTGATTTCCGCCGACGGCGGCACCTCAATCGGCCCGCCGTCGCCCTGCAGCGGCATCCCCTGCACCGTTAGTTGACCGTTGGCCGAAACCTGAATGCTACCGTTGCGGGTATAGGCTTCGCCGCCGCCCGGCAGGCTGAGCGCCAGAAAACCGTCCTGCTGCAGCGCCACGTCCAGCGGGCGCCCGGTGTAGTTCAGCGCCCCCTGACTCATATCGGCGCCCGGCGTCGAGGCCGCCACCAGCGTGCGGGTGGCGAGGCTCGGCCCGTCTACCGGCACCGCGCGCAGCGCGGCGAGCTGGGCGCGAAAGCCCGGCGTCGAGGCGTTGGCGAGATTGTTGGCGGTAATCGACTGCTGCTCCAGCGTCTGGCGCGCGGCGCCCATCGCGGTATAAATCGCGTGATCCATAACTCAGTTCCGTTAGCGCAGGCTGACCAGCGTCTGCAGGATCGAATCCTGCGTCTTGATGGTCTGGGCGTTGGACTGATAGTTACGCTGGGCGACGATCATGTTCACCAGCTCCTGGCTCAGGTCGACGTTGGACGACTCCAGCGCGCCGCTGGTCAGCTTGCCAAAACCGCCGCCGCCGGAGAGTCCTACGCGTGGCTGGCCGGACGCGCCGGTCTCCTGCCAGACGTTATCGCCCTGCGACGCCAGCCCTTCCGGGTTGGAGAAGTTGGCCATAACAATCTGCCCCAGGACCTGGGTCTGCTGGTTGGAGTAGATACCGACGACGGTACCGTCATCGTTAATCTGGAAGTTGGTGTATTCGCCGGCGGCATAACCATCCTGCGCCACTTTACTCACCGAATCGCTACCGACGTTCTGCTGCATACTACCGGCGAAGCTAAGCGTGAAGTTCTGCGCCGGTGCGCCGTCTTTCGCGCTCATCGGAATGGTCATGCTGAACTCGCCCGCCTGACCGTTAACGCTCACCAGGTTGCCGCTGGTATTGAACTCCATGGTGCCTGCGCTGACCGCAGCCGCGCTGCCGTCCTGGGTATAGACCTGCCATTTGTTATCGTCGGTTTTCACGAAATAGGCGTTGATGTTGTGGGCGTTACCCAGCGAATCGTAGGCGGTGATGGTATTGACGTAGTTGTAGCTGTCCTGCTTCGCCGGGTCGAAGGTCTTGTTCTCCGGCACTTTATGCGTCGACTTGAGGTTGGCGACCATTTCGCCGGAAGTCGACGCTTTGGCGTTCATCATCCCTTCGGGAATGCTCAGCGGTACCGGGTTGGCGCCCTGCTGAATGGTCGGCGGCGTGCCGGCGGCCGGATATCCGGTCAGCTGCAGCCCCTGCATATTGGTCAGATTACGGTTTTCGTCCAGCTTAAACTGGCCGTTGCGGGTATAGAAAATACCGCCGTCTTTATCCTGCATGCGGAAGAAGCCGTTGCCGTTAATCGCCACATCCAGCGCGCGGCTGGTGCCGGTAGTGGTGCCGCCTTTAAAGTTCTGGGTGATTCCGGAGACTTTAACCCCCAGTCCGACCTGCGAACCGGCGAACATATCGGCGAACGACACGCTGCCGGATTTGAAACCCGCGGTCGCGGAGTTAGCGATATTGTTGCCAATCACGTCGAGATTGGTGGCCGCCGCATTTAAGCCGCTGACTGCCTGAGAAAAGGCCATGTTACTCTCCAAATATTGAGGATATCGATAAAATCAGGTGCGAATTACAGGATCTGCCGCACTTCTTCGAGACTGGCGTTACCGGCAAGGCCGAGATCCAGCTTCGCGCCGTTGCTGTCGTTAATCACGCCGTTAACCATGCCGAAGTGCAGGCTGCGCGCCACCAGTTGCTCGCCGTTGCCCTTGGCGTTAATCGCCACTTTATAGGCGCCGTCCGGCGCGGCGGTACCATCATCCAGCGAGCCGTCCCAGGTAAAGGCGTGCACCCCGGCGGTGAGGCCGCCAATCTCAATGGTCCGCACCACCTGGCCGTTGGCGTTGGTAATGGTTGCCGTGACCTGATCGGCGGCGCGCTCCAGTTCGACGCCAAACGGCGTGGTGCTGACCTGGCCTTCTTTGCTGCCGACCAGAATGTTATTACCCGGTACCATCACGCCGTGGCCGATCAGCGCGCTGGCCTGCAGCGACTGGTTGCTGTTGATCTGCCCGGAGATCGCGCCAAGGGTGGTGTTGAGTTTTTCGATGCCCTGTACGGTATTAATCTGCGCCAGCTGCGAGGTCAGCTCGTTGTTCTGCATCGGGTTGGTCGGGTCTTGATTTTTCAACTGCGCCACCAGCAGCGTCAGGAAGCTGTTATGCAGATCCTGGCTGGTGCTGCTTTTGCTGGCGGAATCAAGAACCGCGTTATTGGTCGATTCATTGGTGGTTGCGGCGATAGCCATCGGGATCTCCGGTTACTGACCCAGCGTCAGGGTTTTCATCATCATCGACTTAGTGGTGTTGAGCACTTCGACGTTGGCCTGATAGCTGCGGGAGGCGGAGATGGTGTTAACCATTTCGCTCACCACATCGACATTCGGCATCCGCACGTAGCCCTTAGCATCGGCCAGCGGATTACCCGGTTGATAAACCATCCGCGCGGGCGCCGGATCGTCAACCACCTGTGAGACGCGCACGCCGCCGGTCTGCTGCCCCGGCGCCGCGGCCACTTCGAACACCACCTGCTTCGCGCGATAGGGTTCGCCATCCGGGCCGGTGACGCTATCGGCGTTGGCCATATTGCTGGCGCTGACGTTCATCCGCTGCGACTGGGCCGAGAGCGCCGAGCCGGAGATATCAAAAATATTGAGTAAAGACATTCGCCTTATCCTTGTTGCAGCACTGACATCATCCCTTTGATCTGACCGTTGAGCAGCGTCAGGTCGGTCTGATATTTCAGGCTGTTGTCAGCGAAGTTGGTGCGTTCGCGATCCATGTCCACCGTGTTGCCGTCCATCGACGGCTGGTCCGGCACCCGAAACAGCAGATCCAGCTCCGGTGGCTGCATGGTTTGCGCCGGAATATGACGCGCCGCCGTCAGGTTCAGCGCCATGCCGTTGCCGTTTACCCGCCCCTGTTGCAGGACTTTATTCAGTTGGCTGGCGAAATCGATATCCCGCGCCTGATAGCCCGGCGTGTCTGCGTTGGCGATATTGGCGGCCAGTATTTCCTGGCGCTGGGCGCGCAGGTTCAGCGCCTCCTGGCCAAAACGCAGAGCAGCGTCCAGTTTGTCGAGCATGCTCCCTCCGCAAGGTTAGAATTTGGAGCCGACAGCATAAACGCCCCCTGCGCCAACCTATCGCGGGAATAGGGGCAAAATGGAGCGCTATTTATCTGTTTAGTCCCTCAGGGCAGCCGTTACACTTAACCCCTTTCCGGGTGGCGTGAGGGAAACGCGATGAAAAGTAAAATCCTGCTGGTCGGCCTGCTGTGCAGCCTGAGCGCCCGCGCCGACACGCTGGCGACGCAAATCGAAAGCTTCATTAAAAGTAAATTCAACGATAATGCCGTGCAGGTGAAAGTGCTGGTGCGCACGCCGCCCGCCCAGTGGCCGCCGTGTGAATTACCGCAGCTGTCGCTGGCGCCCAATGCGCGAATCGGCGGCAATATCAGCGTCTCCGCCCGCTGCGGACAGGAGCGGCGGTTTATTCAGACCCAGGTACAGGTATTTGGCCGTTATCTGACGGCGGCGCGCGGTATTAGCGGCGGAACGCCGCTGACCCCGGCGGATGTGGTGCTAAAATCAGGCAGGCTCGATACCCTGCCGCCGCGTACGCTGACCGACAGCAAGAAAGCGCTGGGCGCGGTGACGCTGCGGAATATCAGCCCAGGGCAACCGCTGACGCTGTCGATGCTGCGTCGCGCTTGGGTGATCAAAGCCGGTCAGCCGGTGCAGGTCATGGCCGAGGGCGACGGCTTTAGCATCAGCGGTGCCGGTAAGGCGATGAATAACGCGGCGGCCGAAGATAGCGTGCGCGTGCGCATGGTTTCCGGCAAAATCGTCAGCGGTATCGCCGGGGAGGATGGATCCATCCGTATTACGTTATAAAAAAGTAAAGGTTTGCCAGCCCCTGCCGATAACCCCATTAGAAACCCATTTTGGAGATGGACCATGAGTATCGATCGCACCCAGCGGTTACAGCCGGTTTCCACGGTGCAGCCGCGTGAAACCACGGCCGACAACCCGCTTCAGCCGCGTAAGGCCGCCGTGGCGGAAACCGCCGTTAGCGCCACCAAAGTGAAACTGAGCGATGCGCAGGCGCGGCTGATGCAGCCAGGCACCCAGGATATTGATATGAACCGGGTTGAGGCCATCAAACAGGCGATTCGCAGCGGCGAACTGAAAATGGACGCGGGCAAAATCGCCGACGCCCTGCTGCAGGATGCGCACAACGATATCCAGCGCCTTGCCGGTAACAAAACAGATAAGGCCTGATGATGGACAGATTACGCACTCTGCTGGATAAACTGGCGGAAACCCTGCGGACGCTGGATGACGTGCTGGCGCAAGAGCAACAGTTGCTATGTGCGGATGAACTGCCCGGCGTGGCGCTGCAGCGCATCACCGATAGCAAGAGCCAGCTGCTGGCGACGGTGGCCTGGCTTGAGCAACAGCGCCCGACGCTGGAAGCCAACCTTGCGCTACGCGCGCCTTACCCCGGCCATGAAAGCTTCGGCGAACGCTGGCGGCAGATCCAGCAGTTAAGCCAGAGCCTACGTGAAAAGAATCAGCATAACGGTCTGTTGCTCAATCAACAGATCGCCCATAACCAGCAGGCGCTGGCAATTCTTAGCCAGAATAATAAATCGCTGTACGGGCCGGATGGCCAGTCGCGCGCCGCGAGTCTGCTGGGCCGTAAAATCGGCGTCTGAACGCCTTTCTCTGTATTTTCCCAGCTGGTGACGATTACCCGTAGCGCCGTTTTTTGTCAGGTGGCGCTACGCTTACCTGACCTACGGTCCGATGATCTCAAAATCCCCCGGTGGCGCTGCCGCTTACCGGGGCTACAGCGCTTTGCGATTTGGTAGCCCGGAGAAGGCGCAACGCGCCGCGTCCGGGAAAAACCCTTAAAAAAGTTGCCAACCGATAACAGTATACTGGTGC
>DWRD01000082.1:0-16803 GCA_022318305.1 Gerosis bhagava
AGCCCGGGAGTACAGAGGGCGGCGGCGACTGGCCGCCCTCTGTGCGCTCCCTGCGCCATGAGAGCCATAACGCAGAAAAAATATCGGGAGCGCAATGTGCTCTGAATTAACACAAAACACGTGTTTTTCCCGGACCATAACAGTTGCAAACCTATAACAGTATCTACCGGTAGGGATGAATGATAAAAGCCGCTGGCTTTCAGCGCCGGGAACGCACCACCTGGTAGCGGCGGGTGAAATACTCTATCGGCGCGCTCCAGACGTGAACCAGTCGGGTGAACGGGAAAATAAGGAAGATAGTCATCCCCAGCACCAGATGGACGCGATACACCCACGCGACGCCATCCAGATGCGCCGATGCGCCGCCGTGGAAGGTGACTACCGCCTGCGCCCAATCTACTAGTTTCAGCATTTCGCTGCCGTCCGGATGCTGGGCGGAGAATGGAATAGTCGTCAGCCCCAGCGCGCACTGAATCAGCAGAATGCACAGGATCAGGATATCCGCAGTGGTGGAGGTGGCGCGAATGCGCGGGTTGGTCAGACGGCGCACCAGCAGGCCTATACCGCCGACCAGGGTCAGCACGCCGCAGACGCCGCCCAGCACCATCGCCATCACCTGTTTCTGCGACATCGGCAGGAACCATGAATAGACCCAGTGCGGCGTCAGCATCCCGAAGAAGTGGCCGAAGAAGATGCCGAGGATGCCGATATGAAATAAGTTCGACCACAGCACCATGCCCCGTTTATCGAGCATCTGGCTGGATGACGCGCGCCAGGTATACTGACCGTAGTCATAGCGCAGCCAACTGCCCACCAGGAACACGGTGCCGCAGAGATAAGGGTAAATATCGTAAAAGAAGACGTTTAAGTACTGTATCATTTCGGGCCTCCGGCGCGGATGTCGACGTACTGCGGCGCCACATCCTGGCTAAAGCGTCGTTGATAAGCTTGCATTGGCGAGCTATCGCAAGCGGTTGCATTATCTTCAATAAACTTCACCTGTTCTTCTTCCCACACCGCATCCAGCGCCTGGCACGTGTCGTCACGCTTCTCACTCGCTACCTGCCTGGTGACACTGTCACTATTGAGTGGGCTATCCGCCAGCGTGAGAAGGGCGTCAAAGAGTTGATAGTAATCGCATTCGCGCTGCTTTAAGCGTCCACCGAGCAATGCCAGAATGGGCGCGACGTTCTGCAGTCCTTCACGGGCATCGGCCAACGGGAGAGTGCTGAGATACTCAAGATATAAAGGCAGGTGGTCCGGGAGTTCGCGACAATCGATCTGCAGACCCGCCTGTTCATACTGGTTCATCAGATCGACCATCGCCTGGCCGCGGTCGCGCGATTCGGCGTGAACGTGTTCAAACAGCAGCAGCGAGGTGGCGCGACCGCGCTCAAACACCTCACACCATTCGGCCTGACGGTCGAGCAGCGGCGCCGCCAGTAATCGCGTAACAAACGGCGTCAGGGCGGGCGCATCGGCACTGACCAGCGCCAGCGCCTCCTCGCGGTTATCCCACAGTGCGTCGTCGGGATACTCCAGCAGTAAAGCGATGACTTTGAGAAGCCGCATTACTCTCCCTCCCCATGTCGACGAACGTCTCCCACATCAATCGCGTCGATGCGACGACTGTTGAACAGGTTGAATTTAGTATCAGAACCATGGCAACCATCGCCGAAGGTAAAACCGCAGCCGTTGCGTTCAGGGAAGGCGTCTTCCGCCAGTTCGCGGTGGCTGGTGGGGATCACGAAGCGGTCTTCGTAATTGGCGATCGCCAGGTAGCGATACATCTCTTCCACCTGCTCGACGCTGAGGCCCACTTCTTCAATCGCACGGGTATCGGTCACGCCTTCAACGGTTTGCGAACGTTTGTAATGGCGCATCGCCATCATGCGTTTTAACGCGCGCAGGACCGGGCCGGTATCGCCGGCGCTCAGCAGGTTCGCCAGATACTGTACCGGTATACGCAGGCTTTCGACCGCCGGCAGAATGTTGCCGTTGCTCGGCAGGCCGCCGGCGTCGGCGACGGACTGAATCGGCGACAGCGGCGGGACGTACCAGACCATCGGTAAGGTGCGGTATTCCGGGTGCAGCGGCAGCGCCAGCTTCCAGTCCATTGCCAGTTTATACACCGGTGATTGTTGCGCGGCTTCGATCACGTTATGCGGAATACCCTGCTTCAACGCCTCTTCGATGACCGCCGGGTCGTTAGGGTTGAGGAACACCTCGCACTGGCGCTCGTAGAGGTCGGTTTCATGTTCGGTACTGGCCGCCTCTTCGATGCGGTCCGCGTCGTACAGCAGTACGCCAAGATAGCGGATGCGGCCGACGCAGGTTTCGGAGCACACCGTCGGTTGCCCGGACTCAATACGCGGATAGCAGAAGATGCATTTTTCCGATTTGCCGCTCTTCCAGTTAAAGTAGATTTTTTTGTACGGACAACCGCTGATGCACATCCGCCAGCCGCGGCATTTATCCTGGTCGATCAGCACGATGCCGTCTTCTTCGCGCTTGTAGATAGCGCCGCTTGGGCAGGTCGCCACGCAGCTCGGATTAAGGCAATGTTCGCAAAGACGCGGTAGATACATCATGAAGGTGTTTTCAAACTGGCCGTACATCTCTTTTTGCATCGCTTCGAAGTTGCGGTCTTTGGCGCGTTTTTCAAACTCGCCGCCGAGCAGTTCCTCCCAGTTTGGCCCCCAGCTGATTTTATCCATCCGTTCGCCGCTAATCAGCGAACGCGGGCGGGCGGTAGGCAAGTATTTGCCTTCCGGCGCGTTGTGCAGGTGCTGATAATCGTAGGTAAAGGGTTCGTAATAATCGTCAATCTGCGGCAGCACCGGGTTAGCGAAAATCTTCGACAACACGCTGACGCGGTTGCCCAGACGGGGAGTGAGCTTGCCGCTGATACCGCGGATCCAGCCGCCTTGCCACTCGTCCTGATCTTCCCAGTTTTTGGGGTAACCGATACCGGGCTTGGTTTCCACGTTGTTGAACCACGCATATTCCATCCCTTCGCGGCTGCTCCAGACGTTTTTACAGGTGACGGAGCAGGTATGGCAGCCGATGCATTTATCCAGATTCAGCACCATTCCGACTTGTGAACGTATTTTCATTTCTTCGCCTCCTGTACCTGGTCGCGACCTTCGCCATCCAGCCAGTCAATGTTTTTCATTTTGCGGATCATAATGAACTCGTCGCGGTTGGAACCGACGGTGCCGTAGTAGTTAAAGCCGTAAGCCAGTTGGGCGTAGCCGCCAATCATATGCGTGGGTTTTGGACAGACGCGGGTGACGGAGTTGTGGATGCCGCCCCGACGACCGGTCACCTCCGAACCTGGGATATTCATAATGCGTTCCTGGGCGTGATACATCATGGTCATGCCCGGCGGCACGCGCTGGCTCACCACCGCACGCGCGGTGAGGGCGCCGTTGGCGTTGAAGGCTTCAATCCAGTCGTTATCCTCAATCCCCAGTTCTTTTGCGTCGGTTTCGCTTAGCCAGACGATAGGCCCGCCGCGCGACAACGTCAGCATCAGCAGGTTTTCGCTATAGGTAGAGTGGATACCCCATTTCTGATGCGGGGTCAGGAAGTTGAGCGCTTTTTCCGGGAAGCCGTTTGGCGGCACGTCCTTCATCTGGCTGACGCTGCGCGTATCGATAGGTGGGCGATAGGCCACCAGACTTTCGCCGAAGGCGCGCATCCAGGGATGATCCTGATAGAGCTGTTGCCGCCCGGAGAGGGTGCGCCACGGGATCAGTTCGTGAACGTTGGTATAACCGGCATTATAAGAGACATGTTCGCTTTCCAGACCGGACCACGTTGGGCTGGAGATGATCTTCCGCGGCTGCGCCTGAATATCGCGGAAGCGGATTTTCTCATCCTCTTTATTCAGCGCCAGATGGGTGTGGTCGCGGCCGGTAAATTCTCCCAGCGCTTTCCAGGCTTTCACCGCCACCTGGCCATTGGTTTCCGGCGCCAGGCTCAAGATGACTTCACTGGCGTCGATCGCGCTGTCGATGCGCGGGCGGCCTTTGGCCGGACCGTCGGGCTTGACGTAGTTGAGTTTACCGAGGAAGTCGACTTCGTTTTGCGTATTCCACGAAATGCCTTTACCGCCGTTGCCGAGCTTATCGAGTAACGGCCCCAGCGAGGTGAAGCGCTCCCAGGTGGCCGGGTAGTCACGTTCAACCAGCGCAATTGACGGCGCGGTTTTGCCTGGAATGAGATCGCATTCGCCCTTGCGCCAGTCGAGGACATCAAACGGCTGTGACAGCTCCGCCGGAGAGTCATGCTGCAGCGGCACCAGTACCACATCGGTCTCTTTATCAAGGTGGCCGACGCAGACTTCAGAAAAACTTTTCGCAATGTCCTTGTAGATTTCCCAGTCGCTTTTCGCCTCCCAGGCCGGGTCGACGGCGGCGGAAAGCGGGTGGATAAACGGGTGCATGTCGGAGGTGTTCATATCGTCTTTTTCGTACCAGGTGGCGGTCGGCAGGACGATATCTGAGAACAGGCAGGTACTGGACATGCGGAAATCGAGGGTCACCAGTAGATCGAGTTTGCCCTCAATCGCCGCGGTCTGCCACTCGACTTCCTCAGGCTTCACGTCAGCGGTGGCGCCAAACTCCTCGCCCTGAATACCGTTATCGGTACCGAGCAGGTACTTGAGCATGTACTCATGGCCCTTACCGGACGATCCCAGCAGGTTAGAACGCCAGATAAACAGGTTGCGCGGGTGGTTGTGGCCGCTATCCGGCTGCTCGGCGGCAAAGCGAATATCGCCTGCTTTTAACGACTGGACGGTGAACTCTGCGGGGGACAGCCCGGCAGCGTCGGCCTGCTGCTTGATGCTCAGCGGGTTAACGTTAAGCTGCGGCGCGGAGGGCAGCCAGCCCATGCGCTCGGCGCGAACGTTGAAGTCGATCATATGGCCGCTGAATTTGCTGGCGTCGGCCAGCGGTGAGAGCAGCTCCTGAGCGGTTAGTTTTTCGTAGCGCCACTGGCTGGCGTGGTTGTAGAAATAAGAGGTACTGTTCATCTGCCGCGGTGGACGAGTCCAGTCCAGCGCGAACGCCAGCGGCAGCCATCCGGTCTGCGGGCGCAGTTTCTCCTGGCCGACATAGTGCGACCAGCCGCCGCCGCTCTGACCGACGCAGCCGCAGAATACCAGCATGTTGATCATCCCGCGGTAGTTCATATCCATGTGGTACCAGTGGTTCACACCGGCGCCAAGGATAATCATCGAACGGCCATGGGTTTTATGCGCCGTATCGGCGAACTCGCGGGCGATTTGCTCGATATGGTGACGCGGCACGCCGGTGATCTGTTCGGCCCACGCCGGGGTATAGGCTTTGACATCCGCGAAGTCACGCGCGGCATTGGCATCGTCAAGACCGCGATCCAGACCGTAGTTCGCCAGCACCAGGTCATACACGCTCACTACCAGAGCGTTTTCACCACTGGCTAACGGCAGCTGTTTCGCTGGCAGTTGATGAAGCGTTACCGGCTCCTGCTTCACGCTGCGAAAATGCGGGTTTTCATTGCCGCCGAAGTAGGGGAAGCCGACCGACACCACGCTATCGTGTATATCCAGCAGCGACAGTTTTAAGTCAACGTCACGGCCGTTAGCCCGCTGTTCGAGATTCCATTTGCCTTTTTCGCCCCAACGGAAGCCGATGGATCCGTTCGGCGCGACCAGTTCGCCGTCGGCGTTAAAGGCGACGGTTTTCCATTCCGGGTTATTACTTTCTCCCAGTCCGTTAAGCAGGTCAGCGGCGCGTAGCATACGGCCCGGCGCATAGCTGCCGTCGTCACGACGGTCGAGCATCACCAACATTGGCATATCGGTATAGGTACGGCAGTAGTTGAGAAAGTAATCGCTCGGATTATCGAGGTGGAAAGTTTTGAGGATCACGTGGCCCATCGCCATCGCCAGCGCGCTGTCGGTACCTTGCTTCGGCGCCAGCCACTGGTCGCAGAGCTTGGCGACTTCCGAATAGTCCGGAGTAATGGCGATGGTTTTGGTCCCCTTGTAGCGCACTTCGGTGAAGAAGTGGGCGTCCGGGGTTCGCGTCTGCGGGACGTTTGAACCCCAGGCAATAATGTAGCTGGAGTTGTACCAGTCAGCGGATTCCGGTACGTCGGTCTGTTCGCCCCAGGTCATCGGCGAGGCGGGCGGCAGATCGCAATACCAGTCATAGAAGCTCAGACAGGTGCCGCCGAGCAGCGATAAATAACGGGTGCCCGCGGCGTAGGAGACCATCGACATCGCCGGGATCGGCGAAAAGCCCGCGACGCGATCCGGACCGTAGTTTTTAATGGTCCAGACGTTGGCCGCGGCGATCAGTTGATTTAACTCTTTCCAACTGGAGCGTACAAAGCCGCCTTTACCGCGAATTTCTTTGTAGCTGCGGGTTTTCAGCGGGTCCTGCATGATGCTATCCCAGGCCTGTACCGGGTCGGGATGCTGTGTCAGGGCTTCGCGCCACAGCTCAATCAGCCGTTTACGCGCCAGCGGGTACTTCAGGCGGTTGGCGCTGTAGAGATACCAGGAGTAGCTGGCGCCGCGCGGGCAGCCGCGCGGTTCGTGGTTTGGCAGGTCCGGTCGGGTGCGCGGATAATCGGTTTGCTGGGTTTCCCAGGTGACCAGGCCGTTTTTGACATAAATTTTCCAGCTACAGGAGCCGGTACAGTTCACACCGTGCGTGGAGCGGACAATTTTGTCGAATTGCCAGCGTTGCCGGTAGCTATCTTCCCAGTCACGGTTGTTGTCGTAGACCTGACCGTGGCCGTTGGCAAAGGTCTCGCGTTTCTGCTTAAAGTAGCGAAAGCGATCCAGTAATTTACTCATGACATTTCTCCTGCTCCGATGATGTCCGGCATCGTGCTACCCGGCCGGATGAGCGAACGAACTCGTAGGCCGGATAAGGCGTAAGCCGCCATCCGGCAGATAAATCGTTATGGTTAGGCGGGTTTACGGCGGCCATAGACCAGCCAGGTCACCAGCACGCAAACCACATAGAAGACAAAAAAGACTTTCATCGCGCCCACCGGCGAGCCGGTCATGGCCAGAGAGGTCCCGAAGGCTTTTGGAATAAAGAAACCGCCAATGGCGCCGATTGCGGCGATAAAACCGAGCGCGGCGGCGGTATCGGTCACCGCTTCGTGCTGGGCCTGTTCGTCGCTGCCGCCGCGCTTTTTCACGCTATCGATGGTGAGCTGGCGGAAAATCACGGCGATCATCTGGAAGGTGGAGCCGCTACCGAGACCGGCGGTTAAGAACAGGCCCATAAACACCACGTAGAAGGCGAAGAAGCTGCCGGAACCGGAGCCCGGCAGGGTGAGGAAAAGCAGGCCGGTAAAGACCGCCATCAGAATGAAGTTGACCAGCGTCACCCGTACGCCGCCCAGGCGGTCGGAAATGATACCGCCGAAGGAGCGCGCCAGCGCGCCGATAAACGGGCCGAAGAAGGCCAGTTTCAGAATATCGACATCTGGAAACTGGGTTTTCGCCAGCATCGCGAAGCCGGCGGAGAAGCCGATAAACGAGCCGAAGGTCGCCAGATACAGCAGGCTTAACAGCCACATATGCGGACGCTTCAATACCGGTAACTGATCGCGAATCGAGGCTTTTGAACTGGCAATATCGTTCATACCGAACCACGCGAAAACGGTGGCGATGACCAGTAACGGCACCCACAGCAGCGGTGAGTTGCCAAGCCACAGCATGGCGCCGCCTGGTTGCTCAACGCCGCGGACGCCCAGGAAGGTAAAAATCGGCAGAAAGATAAAAATAGGCGAGACCAGTTGCATCACGCTGACCCCGAGATTGCCGAGACCACCGTTGATGCCTAATGCGCTGCCCTGTTTAGCCTTGGGGAAGAAGAAGCTGATATTGCCCATGCTTGAGGCAAAGTTGGCGCCGGCAAAACCACACAGTAACGAAATAGCGATAAATACCCAGTACGGAGTAGTTGGATTTTGCACTGCCAAACCCAGCCATAAACAGGGAATCACCAGAATAACCGTGCTAATAACCGTCCAGTAACGCCCACCCATTATAGGTACCATAAAGGAGTAGGGGACGCGTAATATTGCGCCGGAAAGTGAAGGTAGCGCCGTTAATAAAAAAAGCTGGTCGGTTGTGAAATTAAAACCCACTTTATTGAGATTGACCGCGACCGCGCTAAATAACATCCAGACGCAGAAGGCGAGTAACAGACAAAATACGGAAATCCATAAGTTCCTGCGTGCGATGGCTTTTCCTTTATTTTCCCAGAAGGCTTCATTTTCTGGTCGCCAATCTTTTAAAAGATAATGATTCTTTTTATCACCTTCTATCGACATAACACCCTCACTAAAGCGTACGAGATCAAAAGGATAAATAAAAAAACAGCTGAAGTTGTGCAGGCTGGAATTAAGCTTCAGCTGTTTTTAATAATTGTATTGTTTGAGGATAGATAAGAATCGAGGCGTGAAAGAATTCACGCCGGGAATGAAGGGTGGTCAATTGTTACTAAATGTAACCTAAGCCTGAGGGAGTTCCAGCGCGATATAATGTTTTAAGTAACGGGTAAATGCCGCATCGTCAATGGCTTGCATCCCCAACGCGTAAATGCCATCCAGCCCGCAAACCAGGGCAATCAGACGCCAGGCGATATTTTCTGCCGTATCCTGCGGCTGAAATTCACCGCCTTCGGCGCCGCGGTTAATCGCCGTGACCGTTTCATCATGCCACATGGTCATGGTCAGCAGATACGCGGCCTTAATTTCCTCATCGCTATCGGACAAAATCTGCGCTTCCCGCCACAGGCGTATATAGGGCTCGAGACGGCCATCTTCGCTGCCGAGTAATGAAAACAGGCGTTCGCTCCAGGAGGCGTCATCGGTCAGCAGCTGAATATCGAGCATTTCGCGGATCAAGCGGATAAAGGCCTGCGCTTTTAGCTCGCCGGTCGAGGCAAAATGATGATGTAACTGACCTGCGGCGACGCCGGCTTCGCTGGCTATCTGGCGCACGGTCATGGCGCTGAAGCCGCCATTTAGCGCCACTCGCATGGCGGCCTGCATGATAACTTCCCGACGCGCTTCCCGATTTAAATAGTGCATAGCGACCCATGACAAAGAGGTGATGCGATGATGGTAACAAAAAGTTGGACAGACGTTCAACAATCCGGCAGGATCGCAATCCTGGACGCGTGTCCAATTTCGAAAATTGAGGAAAAGTAGTATGTCTCGGCAATGGTTAACGCTGATGGCGATTTTGCTGGTTTATATCCCGGTAGCAATTGACGCAACGGTGCTGCATGTGGCCGCCCCGACGCTCAGCGTCGCGCTTGGCACCAGCGGCAACGAGCTACTGTGGATCATTGATATCTATTCGTTGGTGATGGCCGGTATGGTGCTGCCGATGGGCGCATTGGGCGATAAAATCGGCTTTAAGCGCTTATTGCTGCTCGGTAGCGCAATTTTTGGTATCGCTTCGCTGTGCGCCGCGCTGTCGCCGACGGCGATAACGCTGATTATCTCCCGCGCGCTGCTCGCGGTTGGCGCGGCAATGATTGTGCCGGCGACGCTTGCCGGGATCCGCGGCACTTTCGCCGAAGCCAGCCAGCGTAACATGGCGCTGGGATTATGGGCCGCGGTGGGATCCGGCGGCGCGGCATTTGGCCCGCTGGTGGGCGGCATGCTGCTGGAACACTTCTACTGGGGATCGGTGTTCCTGATCAACGTGCCAATCGTGCTGCTGGTCATTGCCATCAACGCTAAGGTTGTGCCCCGTCAGCCCGCCCGCCGCGAGCAACCGCTGAATCTGCCGCAGGCGCTGATCCTGATTGCGGCCATTCTGATGCTGGTGTTTAGCGCTAAGTCGGCGCTAAAGGGGCAGCTGGCGCTGTGGCTAATCGCGCTGGTGGCCATCGGCGGGGCGGCCATGTTGACCTGGTTTGTCCGCAAACAGCTGTCGATGCCGACGCCGATGGTGGATATGCGTCTCTTCACCCACCGCATTATTTTAAGCGGGGTGATGATGGCGATGACCGCGCTCATTACGCTGGTTGGTTTTGAATTGCTGATGGCGCAGGAGCTACAGTTCGTGCATCAGAAAACGCCGTTTGAAGCCGGGTTGTTCATGCTGCCGGTGATGGTTGCCAGCGGCTTTAGCGGGCCGATTGCCGGAATGCTGGTATCGAAACTAGGGCTGCGGCAGGTGGCGACCGGCGGTATGTTGCTGAGCGCTTTAAGCTTTTTGGGACTGTCGATGACCGACTTCAGCACGCAACAGTGGCAGGCGTGGGGGTTAATGACGCTGCTGGGCTTTAGCGCCGCCAGCGCGCTGCTGGCGTCAACGTCGGCGATCATGGCGGCAGCGCCGAAAGAGAAGGCGTCGGCGGCAGGCGCCATTGAAACCATGGCCTATGAATTGGGCGCGGGGCTTGGTATTGCGCTGTTCGGCCTGATCCTGACCCGCAGCTACAGTTCGGCGATTGAACTGCCTGCCGGGATTGGCGGTGAAGCAGCGGTACAGGCCTCATCGTCCATCGGCGAGGCGATGAAGGTGGCGCAATCATTACCCGCGATACCGGCTGATTCACTAATCGCGGCGGCGAAAACCGCATTTATCAGCGCTCACAGTATTTCTCTGGCGACGGCTGGCGTTCTGCTGTTGTTGCTGGCGCTGGGGATCTGGCGCGGGCTGGCCAATACGCCGGCGCCACGGTAATGTCACAGCTGAAGAGACAGCTCCATCGCCGCGCGACGCAGCGGCGCCAGGGCTTTCTCCTTCAGCGCCGCGGCGCTCATCGAAGAGGCGGGGACGCCAACGTTGAGCGCTGCCACCACCTGGCCGCTACGCGACAGCAGCGGTACCGCAAGCGAGCATAATCCAACTTCAATTTGCCTGTCCGCCAGCGCATAGCCCTGCATGCGAACTTTGGCGATTTCCGCACGTAGTGCTGTAGGATTGCACAGGGTATACGGGGTGTAGCGCATCAGATGTGCGCGTGACAGTGTCACTTCTAGTTGATCTTCGGGCAACGCGCTCAGCAATACCCGTCCCATTGAGGTTGTCCATGCCGGGAGGCGGCTGCCGCGGCCCAGATCGACGCTGAGCAAGTTATTGACCGCCGCGCGGGCGATATACAGTACGTTGTCGCCATCAAGCGTGGCGGCGGAGCAGCTTTCACCTAACGTCTTACCAAGATTGTCCAGCGCCGTTTGCGCCACCTTCGCCAGCGGGGTTCCCGCCAGATAGGCGTGGCCCACTGCCAGCACGCGCGGCAGCAGTTCATAGCTGCGGCCGTCCGGGCTATGCACCATCCCCAGCGCCGCCAGGGTATACAGGCAGCGGCGCACCGCCGCGCGGGAAATTTGCGTTTTTTGACTTAACTGCGAAATGGTCAGCCGCTGGCGCTGGGGAGTAAAAGCATTGAGCACCTCCAGCCCGCGGGCGAGTGACAGCATAAAATTGGGGTCGTGCTCGGCCTGCCTGGCGCTCAGCGTAGTGTGGGTATTGTCGCTCATTGCATCTTTCTCCGTTGCAACGTAAAGCTCACGGGGAATCACTATACCGCGCGCAAACCAGGGCGCGGTGAATTGTGCCTGTTTTACCACCTCGATCACATTATTAACCGCAATTTAACAAGCGTGCCGATAATCGCACAACATTTCGATTATCGCCGTTGACCATCCGCCAGGCTGGACCCTATTGTCAAAGCACAGACATCCCCGTTATGGATGTGGGTACAAAAAGTTATGCATCTTTCAGGAACAAAAAATGACTGCGACCGTAGAACGCATTGAGAGCTGGTTAGTGGATGTACCGACTATCCGGCCACATAAATTATCGATGACCACCATGGGCTGCCAGACGCTGGTCATCGTGCGCATTACCCGTTCCGATGGCGTATGCGGTATCGGTGAAGCGACGACTATCGGCGGGCTGAGCTACGGCGTCGAGAGCCCGGAGGCTATCTCATCGGCCTTGACCCACTATCTGACGCCGCTGCTAAAAGGGCAGCCGGCGGATAACCTGAATGCGCTGACGGCGCGTATGAATAGCGCCATTAGAGGCAATACTTTCGCAAAATCTGCCATTGAAACCGCACTCCTTGATGCCCAGGGCAAAGCTTTAGGGCTACCGGTATCGGCGCTGCTCGGCGGCGCGCTGCAAACGTCGTTGCCGGTGCTGTGGACGTTAGCCAGCGGCGATACCGCGAAAGATATTGCCGAAGGGGAAAAGCTGTTAGCCGAGCGCCGTCATCAGGCATTCAAGCTGAAAATTGGCGCACGGGAATTAGCCACCGATCTCCGCCATACCCGCGCCATTGTGGAAGCCTTAGGCGATCGCGCCAGCATTCGCGTTGACGTTAATCAGGCCTGGGACGCCGCAACCGGCGCGAAGGGCTGTCGCGAGCTGGCGGCGATGGGGGTCGATCTCATCGAACAGCCGGTGAGCGCGCAGGACAATGCAGCGCTGGTGCGCCTGAGCCAGCAAATCGAAACCGCGATCCTGGCGGATGAAGCGGTCGCGACCGCTTACGATGGTTACCAACTGGCGCACCAGGGCTTTACCGGCGCTTACGCGCTGAAAATCGCCAAGGCGGGCGGGCCGAATAGCGTGCTGGCGCTGGCCCGCGTCGCGCAGGCGGCGGGGATTGGCCTGTATGGCGGCACGATGCTGGAAGGGACCGTGGGGACCGTTGCTTCTCTGCATGCCTGGTCGACATTGCCGCTGCAGTGGGGAACCGAGATGTTCGGCCCGCTGCTACTCAAAGACGATATCGTCAGCGTACCGCTGACCTTTGCCGACGGTCAGGTGGCGTTGCCGCAAACGCCAGGACTCGGGGTGGAGCTGGATGAAGACAAGCTGCGCTTCTATTCCCGTAAAGCATAACAGGAGAAAATAATGCTATTTAAAGTTGATATGACCGTTAATATTCCGATCGGGTTTCCTGCCGCCGAAGCGGATGAAATTAAACAACGCGAAAAAGCCTATTCGCAACAATTACAACGTGAAGGCAAGTGGCGACATATTTGGCGCGTCGCCGGTCTTTACGCCAATGTCAGCATTTTCGATGTAAAAGATGCCGAAGAGTTGCATCAAATTTTAATGGGATTGCCGTTATATCCATTTATGGATATTCGCGTAGAGGCGCTGTGCCGTCATCCCTCGTCTATTCGTGAAGACGATAGCTAATAATAATAAAACATGACCTCATGCCGGGAGCACCCGGCAAATATCCTACAACGATAAGAGAGAATAATTATGAGTAATGCTTTCGTACAACAAGAAGCCGTGCAGAAATTATTACGTGAAGGCGCGGGTTTAAATGTTCCAGGCGGTAACGAACGTTTTAAAGCCATTGTCCACCGTTTGCTGGAGAATATCTGCACGCTGATCGATGACTATAACGTCACAGAAGAAGAGTTCTGGCATGCGGTGAACTATTTGCACGAGCTGGGTGGGCGCCAGGAAGCGGCGCTGCTGGCGGCGGGGCTGGGTCTTGAACACTTCCTCGACCTGCGTCAGGACGCTATCGACGCGGCCGCGCATCGTGAAACCGGCACCCCACGTACCATTGAAGGGCCGCTGTATGTGGCCAATGCGCCGCTGGCCGACCGCCATGCCCGCATGGATGATGGCACCGACGCCGGCGAAGTGATGTGGCTGCACGGCCAGGTTAAAGATAGCCAGGGCCAGCCGATCGCTAACGCCATCGTTGATATCTGGCACGCCAATACCCTGGGTAATTACTCGTTCTTCGATCAGAGCCAGAGCGACTACAACCTGCGTCGTCGTATTCGCACCGGCGCCGATGGCCGCTATAGCGTGCGCAGCATCATGCCATCCGGCTACGGCTGCCCGCCGGATGGTCCAACCCAGAAGTTGCTGGATCAGTTAGGCCGCCACGGCAACCGTCCGGCACACATTCACTTCTTCGTCTCCGCGCCGGGGCATAAACATCTGACCAGTCAGATCAACCTCAGCGGCGACAAATACCTGTGGGATGATTTTGCCTTTGCCACCCGCGATGGACTGATTGCCGACCCGGTGAAAGTGAGCGACCGCGAGACGATTGCACAGCGTGAACTGGACGGTGAGCACACCGAAGTGCGCTTTGATTTCACCCTCTGTAAAGCGCTGAGCCCCGACGAAGAGCACCGCGGCACCCGTCTGCGCGCCAAAGAGTAATCTGCTTTAGCGGCCCCGGCCACGCTGATGGCCCGGGCCGCGCTCTACACCCGATAATCACCACATTTGCCAAATATCTTTAATCCTGAATTCTGCAGGAGGAGTTAACTCATGCAAAAAACGCTATCAGCGCTTAAAGACAAAATTAACAACGCGTTAATTGTCGACCGTGAAAATCATATTTACCGTTGCCACCGCTCTATATTTACCGATCAGCAGTTATTTGATTTTGAAATGAAACATATCTTCGAAGGTAATTGGGTGTTTCTCGCCCATGAAAGCCAGATTGCCGAGCCGGGAGATTATTATACCCTGACGCTGGGACGGCAGCCGGTTATTATTACTCGCGATAAAAAGAATGAATTGCATGCATTAATTAATAGCTGTGCCCACCGCGGCGCCATGTTATGTCGACGCAAAACCGGGAATAAAAATTCGTTTACCTGTCCGTTCCACGGCTGGACCTTCAGCAATAACGGCAAATTATTAAAAGCCAAAGATGAGAGCACCGGCGCTTATCCTGACACCTTCAAACATGAAGGGTCTCACGATCTGCAAAAATTGCCGCGTTTTCAGTCTTACCGCGGTTTCTTATTCGGTAGCCTCAATGCGGACGTGCAGCCGCTGGAGGAGTATCTCGGCGAAACCCGCAAAATCATCGATCTGATCGTCGATCAGGCGCCGGAAGGACTGGAAGTGCTGAAGGGCTCGTCGAGCTATGTTTACGAAGGCAACTGGAAGCTGAGCGCGGAGAACGGCGCCGATGGTTATCACGTCAGCGTGGTGCACTGGAATTACGCCTCAACCATGTCACGTCGCAACTATGAAGCGGAAGGGACGCATGCGGTTGACGCCAACGGCTGGTCAAAGAGCGTCGGCGGCGGCTACGGATTTGACAACGGCCACATGTTGCTGTGGACCCGCGCGTTGAACCCGGAAGTGCGCCCGGTCTATGCCCACCGCGACCGTCTGCAGGCGGAGTTCGGTGAACTGCGCGCCGACCAGATGGTCAATGAAACCCGCAACCTGTGCCTGTATCCCAACGTCTACCTGATGGATCAGTTTTCTACCCAGATCCGCGTAATTCGCCCGATTGCGGTCGATAAAACCGAAGTCACCATCTGGTGTTTTGCGCCGAAAGGGGAATCAGACCAGGCCCGGGCGTTACGCATCCGCCAGTACGAAGATTTCTTTAACGTCAGCGGAATGGGGACGCCGGACGATCTGGAAGAGTTCAGCGCCTGCCAGCGCGGCTATCTTGGCGAAAATCTGGCATGGAGCGACCTCAGCCGCGGCGCGCTACGTTGGGTCGACGGCCCGGATGAACACGCCAGGCACGCGGGTTTTACGCCGCGGCTAAGCGGGGTGAAATCGGAAGATGAGGCGCTGTATATCGCCCATCATCACCACTGGCAAACGGTCATGCTGGCGGCGCTGGAACAGGAACAGCAGCGCTACGACCAGTCCATTACCCAGCGTGTGGAGGTGGCCTGATGCTGAATCTCGAACAAGTTCGTCAGTTTCTCTATTACGAAGCCCGCCTGTTGGATGACCGTCAGTGGGATGAGTGGCTGAGTTGTTACAGCCCGCAGGTGGTCTACTGGATGCCGGCATGGGGCGACGATGACCAGCTGACGCGCGACCCGCAAAAAGAGATTTCACTTATCTACTACCCCAACCGTGAAGGACTGGAGGATCGTGTCTATCGCATTAAAACCGAACGTTCCGGCGCCAGCACGCCGGAGCCGCGTACCACGCACATTATCAGCAATGTCGAGCTGATGGGCGAGAGCGATGAGGGGCTTGCGGTGCGCTACAACTGGGTCACCTGGAGCCATCGCTATCAACACACGGATGCCTATTTCGGCTCTACCTGCTGCACGCTAATTGAGCAGGACGGCAGGCCGCAGATCATTCGTAAAACGGTACGCCTGAATAACGACTATATCCGTCAGGTTATCGACGTTTACCACATTTAAGAGGCGCTTATGACTTTTAATATTGCTCTTAATTTTGAGGACGGCATTACGCGATTTATTCAATGCAATGCCGGAGAGAAGGTGCTGGATGCGGCCTATCGCCAGAAGGTAAACCTGCCGATGGACTGTTCTGACGGCGTTTGCGGCACCTGCAAATGTCACTGCGCCAGCGGTGAATACGACCTGGGGGAGGATTATCTCGACGAGGCGTTAAGCGACGACGAAGCGCAGGCTCGCCAGGTGCTGACCTGCCAGATGGTCCCGACCAGCGACTGTGTGATCGACGTGCCGGTGGCCGCCGCGCAGTGTAAAACCGCGCTGACGAACACCGGGGCGCAGGTACGACAGGTGAATTTACTGTCCGATACCGCCATCGAACTGGTGGTCGCGCTGGATGAACCGCTGGCTTTTCTGCCGGGGCAATATATCAACATTCAGGTACCGGGCACGCCTCATGTGCGCGCCTACTCATTTAGCTCGTTGCCGGGTTCTCTCGAAGGGCGCTTTCTGATCCGTAACGTGCCTGGCGGCATGATGAGCCAGTGGTTAACCCAGCAGGCGCGGCCCGGCGACCGCCTGACCCTCAGCGGGCCGATGGGCAGCTTCTATTTGCGCAGCGGAGAACGCCCG
>DWRD01000083.1:0-16767 GCA_022318305.1 Gerosis bhagava
TGATGCTCTCTTCTTTTCTTTCTCCCGCGATGTGCCGTCGTTTTGAAATGGGCGCGTTGCTCAGCGTTAGCCTGATCCTGCTGGCGTTGGCGACCATCGCCTCCTGCATGACCACCGACATGACGCTGCTGCTGGTGCCGCGCCTGCTGACCGGCCTCGCCTCCGGCGTCATTATCGTATTGGGGGAAAGCTGGATAACCGGCGGCGCGGCGGGCAGTAATCGCGCTACTCTCACCGGCATCTATGCCTCGGCCTTTACCGGCTGCCAGCTCGCCGGCCCGCTGCTTATCTCCGTCGGCCCCGCCTGGCAACACGTAGCGCTGATGGCCATTGTCGCCATTACCGCCGTCTGCCTGCTAATGCTGCGTCATCTGCCGCGCGGCAGTCGCGAAAGCCTTGCCGAGCGCGCCAGCTGGCGCAGCCTGGGGGCATTCTTGCCAGTTCTGGCCTCTGGGGTATTCTGCTTTGCCTTCTTCGACGCCAGTATTCTCGCGCTACTGCCGCTGTACGGCATCGATAAAGGTTTAAATGAAACGATGGCGGTACTGCTGGTCACCGTCGTCCTCACCGGCGACGCTATGTTCCAGGCGCCGCTGGGCTGGGTTGCCGACCGCTTCGGCATCCGTCGCGTGCATCTTATCTGCGCGGTTGTCTTTAGCCTGTCGCTACTGGCGCTGCCGTTTATGCTCGCCTCGCGCGTACAGCTGATGGCTATCTGCCTGCTGCTCGGCGCCGCGGCGGGCGCGCTTTATACCTTGTCGCTGGTGCGGGCGGGTAAAACCTTTAGCGGGCAAAAGTTAATCATGATTAACGCCCTGTTTGGCTTTTTCTGGTCCGCCGGTAGCGTGGCCGGGCCGATTGTCAGCGGCATGCTGATTGGCGTCTCCGGCTACGACGGCTTGATCATCACCCTGTTCGCCAGCGGCGTGCTATTCCTGCTTATCCAGTGCCTTAGCAAGAATGAAAAAACGCTGCTCGCCAATGAGCAGGAAGAAGACATGGAAGAGGCTACCGAGACCGCGCAATAGCGGGCGTTGTTGATAACGGGCAGGCGGGACTCCACCTGCCCGTTTTGCTGATGGCTACAGCACCTTACTGAGGAAGGCGGCGGTGCGTGGATTGGTCGGCGCGCTAAAGATCTGCGCCGGTTTGCCCTCTTCCTGAATCACCCCCTGATCGATGAAAATCACCCGGTCAGCCACTTCGCGGGCAAAGCCCATTTCGTGGGTCACGATTACCATCGTCATCCCTTCGCTGGCGAGATTTTTCATCACTTCGAGCACATCCCCTACCAGTTCCGGATCCAGCGCTGACGTGGGCTCATCAAACAGCATAATCGACGGCTTCATTGCCAGCGCGCGGGCAATCGCTACCCGCTGCTGCTGACCGCCGGAGAGGCTGGAAGGCCAGGCATCGCGCTTATCGCTGAGGCCCACTTTCGCCAGCAAGGCATCCGCCAGGTCGACCGCCTGCTGGCGCGGCATGTTGCGCAGATTCATCGGCGCCATCAGCAGGTTTTCCAGCACCGTCATATGCGGGAACAGGTTAAAGCGCTGGAACACCATGCCAACGCTTTCGCGCATCTTGTTGAGGTCGGTCGTCCGGTCATGGGCGGCAAAGCCGTTGACCACCACTTCGCCTTCGCTCACGGTTTCCAGCGCGTTCATGCAGCGCAGAAAGGTGCTTTTGCCGGAGCCGGAGGGCCCGATAATGCACACCACTTCCTGCGGTTTAATATCGCAACTGATGCCGCGCAGTACGTGGCTATCGCCAAAGCGCTTATGTAAGTTATTAATGTGAATCACTTTTGCCAAACCTCTTTTCCAGACGGTTAACCAGCTGCGCCAGCAGGAAGGTAATCACCCAATAGACCAGCGAGATAGTCAGGTAGGGTTCCCAGTAGGTGGCGTAAGCGCCGGAGACGGTTCGCGCGGCGTAGGCCAGATCGGCAAGCCCGATCGCCGAGGCCAGCGATGAGTCTTTAACAATAGCGATAGCGTTGTTGCCAAGCGGCGGCAGAATGCGGCGAAACGCCTGTGGCAGGATCACTTTACGCATGGTTTTCCACCACGGCATACCCAGCGCGCGCGAAGCTTCCATCTGCCCTTTATCGATAGACTGGATGCCGGCGCGGAAAATCTCCGACACGTAGGCCCCGGCGTTAAGGGTAATCGCCACGATACAGGAGAGAAACGCGCCGTAGTTAGAACGTAGTTCGCGGGCAAAATCGGCGCTCATTATCCCGCTGGTGACCAGCAGGCCGTCGCGCGGGTTAATAAACAGCGGCACCAGCGCAAAGTGTACCACCATGATCTGCACAAACAGCGGCGTACCGCGGAAGGCGCTGACGTAGAAGCGTACCGGAAACTGCACCAGATAACGCAGAATATATTTCCATGGCCCGTGCTCGGCCTTCGCCATCCGCCCCAGTCCAAGCGTTAACCCCCACAGCGTCCCGAGGATCACGCAGATAATGGTACATTTAATCGTCATCAAGGCGCCGTCCATAAACAGCGGGCCGTACTCCTCGATGATCTCCCAACGGAATCCCGTCATAGTCCTTCCCTAAAAAAATACGGCCATCGCCTGAGCGACAGCCGCGGTCACTGAAAATGGGTGTTATTGCGCAGGCAGCGTCGGTACGTTGTCATCAAACCAGGTTTTATAGATTTTGGCGTAGGTGCCGTCGGCAACGATTTTCTGCAAACCAGCGTTGATTTTGCCCAGCAGTTCACTGTTACCTTTAGCGACGGCAATACCGAAATACTGGCGCTCAAATTTAGCGTCAGGCACCAGCTTGAACTGCTTTTCCGGGTGCTGCTTGATGTAGTATTTTACTACCCCGACGTCGCCTACCGCGGCGCTGACGCCATCCTCAAACAGCTCCTGCAGCATCAGCGGCGTATTGTCGAAGCGCTTAATGGAGGTGCTGTTTTTACCCAGTTCCTGCGAAACCACAATATCGCCGGTGCTGGAGTTCACCACCCCAACTTTCTCGTTTTTCAACGCCGCCAGCGAGTTCACTTTTGAACCTTCCGGCACCACAATCGACTGCTCGGCCGGGAAGTACGGCGCAGAGAAATCCACCATCTGTTTGCGTTTATCGGTGATAGTAATACCCGAGATGATAATGTCGCGATCGCCGGTGCCCAGGGTGGCGAAAATGCCCTCCCAGGGGGTGTTGACCAGCTTCACGTCAAAACCTTCGGCCCTGGCGATGGCTTTGATGATATCGATATCAAAGCCTTCCAGCTGTTTTTGACTATTTTCGAATTCAAAGGGACGGTAGGTGCCGCCGGAGCCGACGGTATAGGTTTCCGCAGCCGCCTGTCCGGCTGCGGCCAGCGCGGCCATCATGAAACACGCTTTGAGCAAATTCTTGACCATGAGATATCCTTTTTATGCATTTATTTTGCATAAAAATACACATACTTAGCATGGCATGCAACCGGAAAGCATCCGGATAGTGAATTATCTTTTGTTCAACCGCGTTGACCACCTGATTTGCCGATGGCTCGATGCAATTCATTGATTCGCTTCATTGATTTGACCGTCTTTTGCGGCGCGGTCGAGGCGACGGACAGCACGATCATCTCAAGGCAAATCAGCACGGTGCCGTGCAGCGGCACCCGCCCGTTATCGCCGCCGCGCGGAACATCAATCACCACCTGCGCCAGTTGACTGAAGCGCGAATCCAGCGCCTGGGTGAGTAATATCGTCGGGATCCCCAGCCGCTGCGCCTCGCGCAATGTGGTCATGCCCTCCCGATGCGGTGATTTTTGCCCCATCATAATCAGCACATCGCCGCGCTGCAGGCTAATCAACTGCTCGGCAAGACTGAAGCCGGTACGGTTGAGGGTACAGGCAGGTAAGCCAATACGATTAAACAGACGCGCGGTGTACTCGGCGAGGATCCCCGACGCCCCGATGCCAAATATCGCCACCTGACGCGCATCGCCCAGTAGCGCCACCGCCTGGGCTACCGCCGCGCGATTATCGGCACGCGATAGCACCTCACAGGCGCGTTGATGACCATCCAGCACAAAATCGATGCTGGAATTGACATCACAGGAGAGCGCCCCCACCGTCGAGCGCATCTTTTCCGACGAGGTCGCTGACGGCCCGAACCAGCGCGCCATGGTCTCTTTTAACTCGCGCAGCCCGGCAAAACCCAATGCCTGAATCGCCCTCACCACGGTGGCATCGGAGGTGTGGGTAGCGGTGGCTATCTCCATCGCCGTGCGTTCCAGCACCACTTCACGATTATCATTGATGTAGTTCGCCACCTCGCGTAAACGGGGCGAAAGTTGGTGCGCGCGAGCGCGAAAGCGCTCGCCAAACAGATCGACTCTGCCCTTCTCTTTTTTCACCCCTGCTTTCATTTCGCCCCCGCTGGAATCGGCCGTCCGGCGATGTGCGACTGCACCTGAGCCACCATCAGCGTCAATGCGGCGTACGAATTAGAAATAACCTCTTCGCGCGGCAGCAAAATATAGCGGCCGGTTCGGCAGGCGCGCATAAAGTCACACCAGCCGGGCATGACCGCCTCCATGGCCTTTAGCTCATCCTGCGGCTTACCGCCGGTGTCCGAACGCCAGGTGGCGAAGACAAAATCGGCATCCAGCTCCGGTAGCTGTTCGGCGCTGACGTCGATTCGCTGGCCATCGGGGATCTTGTCGATCAACGGCGGGAAGCGGAACCCGGCGTCGCGCAGAACCCGCCCCAGCGCGTGATACGAGTGGTGTACCGTCACCTTGCCGTTATTCGCCTGAATCACCGACACGCGGTACTGCTGAGGATCGACCGTGGCCTTTAGCTGTTTGATTTGTTCCTGATAACGACGTTCAAGCACCGCCAGCCGCGCCTGGCTGCCGGTGAGCTGCGCCAGTTTGCGGTAAATCAGCGGCGCGCTGCCCTGCAGGTGATCGATACTGACCGTCGGCGCGATTTTCGCCAGCTGCTCCACCGAGACATGACGGCTGGGCTCGGTAATGATCAGATCCGGTTTCGCCGCGGCCACGGCTTCAAGGTCAATATCGGCGGTGCCAATAAAGCGAATATCGCTATTGTCGAAATCGACGCCGGTTAACTGAGCGCTGGAGCGCAGGTAATGGCTGCCGTCAGGGCGCGTCCGGCCATGGCTGGCTACCGGCGGCACCCCAAGCTCGATCAGCGGGATGGTAATATCGAGATCGTGCATCGAAACGATACGCTGCGGATGCAGCGGTACGCTCACCGTACGACCTAAATCGTCGGTGAAGGTTTGCGAATCGACAGCCGCGGCAGCGCCCGCGCACAGCACCAGCAGAGAAACGAACCAACGCATAACAATCCTTTTTTGATTTACAGGGCGTCACGGCGACGCCAAAGCAGAGCAATAAAAAATGGGCACCCTACCAGCGCAATGACAATCCCCGCCGGGATCTGCAGCGGCGCAAACGCCAGCCGCCCCAGCGTATCGGTTGCCAGCACCAGCAACGCGCCAATCAGCGCGCTACCGCAGAGCAGCGCCACCTGACCGCCGCGCAGGACGAAGCGCGCCATATGCGGCGCCATCAGACCGACAAAACCCAGACTGCCAACGCAGGAAACGCTGGCAGAGGTCAGCAGCACGGGGGCGAAGAAACGCAGTAGCGTGAGCTGCGGCAAACGCACGCCAAGACCGATGGCGGTACTGTCGCCAAGCAGCGCCACATCCGCCGCGCGGGCGGTGCAGAACAGAATCAGTGCGCCAGGCAGCGCCCAGCAAAACGCCACCGCCAGCAGCGGCCAGCTCGCCGCGTGCAGGCTGCCGGAGAGCCAGATCATCGCCGTCTGTACATCGCGTACGTCGGCGGTGGTCATAAAAATGCCAACCGCTGCCGCCAGCGTCCACGACACGCCAATGCCAATCAAAATAAAGCGCGGACGTGAACAATCGCGCGCCAGCGCCAGCACCAACAGCGCCACCAGCACGCCGCCGAGCATTCCCGCCAGCGGTCGCCACGCCAGCCCTACGGCCGGAAAAAACAGAATTAGCGCCAGCACGACAATGCAGGCGCCCTCTTTGACGCCAATCAGGCCGGGGTCCGCCAGACCGTTACGGGTAATGCTCTGCATCGCCGCCCCGGCCACCCCAAGCATGGCGCCGCACAGCAGCGCCATCAAAATTCGCGGCAGGCGGATGTCAAACAGGATAAAACGCTGCTGCTCGCCAATCTGCTCCGGCGCCAGCAGCGCACGCGCCCATGTCGAAGATGGCAGCGGGAAGCTGCCTCGGCTGAGGCTGTAGAGCCCGAGAGCCAGCAAAAGCAGCAGGATGAAGGCGGCAATTTTTAATGAAGCCGGGCGCAACAACAGATGCCTTGAAGCAAAACCCAGTGGCCGAAATCCGGCGCGGTGGACGGCGCGTCTCATTTAAAAAACCTCGCGGCGATGAAGATAAATAGCGGCGCGCCCACCAGCGCGGTCATCGCGCCGGTCGCCAGTTCCTGCGGCGCGACGAGGGTACGGGCGGCGATATCCGCCAGCACCAGCACCAGCGCCCCGACCGGCGCCGCCAGCGGTAACGCCAGACGAATATCTTGCGTTATCAGACGGCGCACTACGTGCGGCACCACCAGTCCGACGAACCCAATTGGCCCGGCGACCGCCACCGCCGCGCCGCACAGCAGCGCAATAGCGGCCAGCCCCAGCAGCCGGGTCTGCACCAGATTCACCCCCAGCCCCAGCGCCACTTTATCGCCCAGCGCCAGCACGTTCAGGCGTGGCGCGAGAAGCAGCGCCAGTCCCATGCCAGAAAGCGCCGGCACCAGCGCCGCCTGTAGGCTAGCCCAGTTCAACCCGGACAGATCGCCGGCAAGCCAGGTGCGCATCGCCAGCAGCGTTTGTTCATCAAGAATTAATATCGCCGCCGTCACCGCCGAGGCAAACGCCGAGATCGCGACGCCGCATAACGTGATGCGCAGCGGCGTCGCCCCGCCTCGCCCGGCAGCGGCCAGCGCCATCACCCCGCCGAACAGCAGCGCCGCGCCACAGGCGGCGGTTAGCGGGCGTGCCGCCGGAAAATCGCCGAGAGAGAGGCCCAGCGCCGAGGTCGCGACCATCGCCAGCGAGGCGCCGGCGTTAAGCCCAAGAATATGCGGTTCGCCAAGCGGGTTGCGGATCACCGTCTGCAGCAGCACCCCGGCAACGCCGAGCGCCGCGCCGGTCACCAGCGCCGCCGCCAGCCGAACCAGACGTAAATCAACAATAATACGGTGATCGAAGTTCCGCGGATCGTACTCGAGCAGCGCCTGCAGGACCGTTTGCGGCGCGATCCAGCGGGCGCCTAAACCAAGATGAACCAGCGAACCGGCGATAAGCATCAGGGTTAATAGCAGCAATGCCAGCCGCGGACGGGTACGACGCCGCGTGGCGTACAGCACGGAGGCGCTCATCGGGCAACGGCCTGGGGTGCGCGAAACGGCATAAAGAAAGGTTTGCCGGTTTGCGGATTGATTGACATCTGCACATCAACATCAAAGACGTTTTTAATCAGTTCGGGGCTGCAGATTTCCTGTTCTGAAATGGTCCCGACTATCCGCCCCTTTTTGAGAAATACCAGCAGATCGGCGTAGTTCACCGCAAAGTTCAGGTCGTGAAGGACCGTTACCACCGTGCGGCCATGCTGGCGGGTCAGGCTTTGCAGCAGTTCAAGAATATCGACCTGATAGCGCAGGTCGAGCCAGGTGGTTGGCTCATCCAGTAAAATGGTTTTCGTCTGCTGGGCCAGCGCCATCGCTATCCAGCAGCGCTGGCGCTGGCCACCGGAAAGGCTATCGACCGGCAGATGGGCGAATTCGGCGGTGCCGGTTAATTGCAGCGCCTCTTCCACCGCCTGTTCATCGGCTGCAGACCACTGGCGCATCAGCCCCTGCCACGGATAGCGCCCGCGCGATACCAGTTCAAACACCGTGAGCCCTTCCGGCGTCAGCGGCGATTGCGGCAGGATCCCCAGCTGGCGGGAGACCGCTTTGGTCGGCATGTCGTGGATGGTCTTTCCGTCCAGACGTACGCAGCCGCCGAGCGGTTTTAGCATCCGGGCGATGGTCGATAATAGCGTTGATTTGCCTGAGCCGTTGGCCCCAGCAAGCACCGTCATTTTACCGCTGGGGATCGTCAGGTTAATGTCATCGACGATAAGCGTCTGGCCATATCCGGCCGACAGGGACTCCAGGACGATCCCCTTTTCTGCAGGGTTTACCCGCTGTGGCATAACTCGCTCCTGCGCCGCAGCGTTCCGGCATCAGCCCTCGACGTTCTGCAGTCAAATCAAAATAAATCTCATTCTCTTTTGATCATGAAGGGGATGAATGTAGTAGTCAATACTGTACTTCATGTTGTTATCGTTACGTTCACTACCCCGCGGCGACACAAAATGAATTTTATGAATAGTATTTATAATCAATAAAATAAAAGTATCTCACTACCTACGACAGGCTGCAAAATCGTGCTTTTCTTCTGCGATGATTTTTTATCTTACATAACATTTACTACTACATTTCTTCGTGTTTGAATGATTCTCAATTACATATCTGAAGGCGCGTTCAGACGCTTAACAGATAGGTTTTATTTTCAGGGCAATGATTTTATTGGCTTTATCTGACCGCAAAGGCAGATTCGTTCACGAGAAACAGATAATGACTCAACCCCATGTCGCCTGCAGGACGTTGCAAGGGCGCGCGCTTTTTTCGCTTCTTTTTTTAGCCTCACCGGGATTAATGGCCGCAGAAAATAACGCGGCAAATAATACAAAAGACGCCGAGGACACCATTACCGTGGTAGCTGAGGGCCGCCAGCAGAACGCCACCAGCGGCTATCAGCCACTGAGTTCATCTACGGCGACATTGACCTCAATGCCGCTGTTGGATATTCCGCAGGTGGTGAATACCGTCAGCGACCGGGTGCTGGAAGATCAGCACGCCACCTCGTTGGATGAAGCGTTGTATAACGTCGCCAACGTGGTGCAGACCAATACCCTCGGCGGTACCCAGGATGCCTTTACCCGCCGCGGCTTTGGCGCCAATCGCGACGGTTCTATCATGACCAACGGCCTGCGCACCGTTCTGCCGCGCAGCTTTAACGCCGCGACCGAAAGGGTGGAAGTTCTGAAAGGCCCGGCCTCGACGCTGTACGGTATTCTCGACCCCGGCGGACTGATTAACGTTGTCACCAAACGCCCCGAGCGCCAGTTCTCTGGTTCGGTTTCCGCCACCTCCAGCAGTTTTGGCGGCGGCACGGGTAGCTTCGACGTGACCGGTCCGATAGAAGGGACTCGTCTGGCCTATCGACTGATCGGCGAATATCAAAATGAAGATTACTGGCGTAATTTCGGCAAGAACAAAAGCAGCTTTATCGCCCCTTCCCTGAGCTGGTTTGGCGATAGCGCGACTATTACCGCTTCGTATTCACATCGCGATTACAGCGCTCCTTTTGACCGCGGCACCATTTTCGATCTCAATACTGGCCACGCGGTCAACGTCGACCGTAAAACCCGTTTCGATGAAGCCTTTAATATCACCGATGGTTATTCCGATATTGCCCAATTGAATGCCGAGTATCGACTTAACAGCGCCTGGACCGCGCGCTTTGATTACAGCTACAGCCAGGATCACTACAACGATAATCAGGCCAGGGTGATGGCCTATGATTCTGCGACCGGCAACCTGACCCGCCGGGTCGACGGTACCCATGGCTCAACGCAAAAAATGCATTCCACCCGCGCCGATCTACAAGGCAATGTGGTCATCGGCGGCTTTTATAATGAAGTGCTGACCGGCGTCGCCTATGAGAATTACGATCTGCTGCGTACCGATATGCTGCGTTGTAAGAACGTGAAAGGCTTTAATATTTATCATCCGGTTTACGGCACTCTCGATACCTGTAATACCGTCTCCGCTGCCGATAGCGATCAGCGTATCAAGCAGGAGAGCTACGCAACCTATCTGCAGGACGCCCTGTATCTGACCGACAACTGGATTGCCGTGGCCGGCGTACGCTACCAGTATTACACCCAGTATGCCGGGAAAGGCCGACCGTTTAACGTCAATACCGATAGCCGCGATGAGAAATGGACGCCGAAGGCAGGCCTGGTCTACAAGGTAACGCCAAACGTGTCGCTGTTTGCTAACGTCGCCCAGTCGTTTATGCCGCAGTCGTCGATTGCCAGCTACATCGGCGAACTGCCGCCGGAAGAGTCCACCTCTTACGAAGTCGGCGCCAAATTCGACCTGTTAGAGAGTATTACCGCCAATATCGCGTTATTTGATATTCATAAACGTAACGTGCTGTATACCGAAAGTATCGGCGACGAGACGGTGGCGAAGACCGCGGGTAAGGTTCGCTCGCGCGGCGTGGAGGTGGATCTGGCGGGCTCGCTCACCGATAACCTCAGCATCATCGCCAGCTACGGCTATACCGATGCTAAAGTGCTGGAAGATCCCGATTATGCCGGTAAACCGCTACCGAACGTGCCAAAACATACCGGTTCGCTGTTCCTGACCTATGACATTCATAACGTCTATAACAGCAACACCCTGACCGTTGGCGGCGGCGGCCACGCGGTCAGCAAACGGTCCGGCACCAACGGCGCGGATTATTATCTGCAGGGCTATGCGGTGGCCGACGTCTTCGCGGCTTACAAAATGAAGCTGCAGTATCCGGTAACGCTACAGGTGAATGTGAAGAACCTGTTCGATAAGACCTATTACACCTCGTCAATTGGCACCAATAATCTCGGCAACCAGATTGGCGACCCGCGTGAAGTGCAGTTTACGGTGAAAATGGATTTTTAAACCTTGCCCTGCCCCGGATAGCGGCGCGCTGCGCCTTATCCGGGCTACTTCCCCCCAGCCCCTGCTGCGGGGAAATACCGGACAACGCACCTGGCTTACCAATCCTCTTCCTGGCCGAGGATACGCAAAATATCCTGCCGATGCTGCAATAACAGCGGATTGTCGCGATGGCGGGGAAACGCCAGCGGCAGCGTAAACTCAGCGATAATGCGCCCCGGCCGCGGCGACATCACCAGCACTCTCTCGCATAGCAGCAGCGCTTCTTCGATATCATGAGTGACCAGCAGGCCGGTATAACCCTGCTGCTGCCATAGCGCAATCAGTTCGCGCTGCATGCTGATGCGAGTAAGTGAATCCAGCTTACCCAGCGGCTCATCAAGCAGCAGTAAACGCGGTTCATTGAGCAACGCGCGCGCCAGCGCCGCACGCTGTGCCATCCCACCGGAAAGCTGCCGCGGCCACGCCTCGCTGAACGCCTGCAGCCCGATGCGCGAAATCAGCGCGTCGGCCTTCGGCTCCAGCCCCTTTTTCCCCTGCGCCTGCGGCCCCAGCAGCACGTTCTGCCGCACCGTCAGCCACGGATAAAGCGTCGGGTCCTGGAAAACGAGGATCCGTTCCGGCCCCGGCCCGCCCATCGCCGCATCATCAATCTCAATATGCCCGCTTTGCTGTGGCTCCAGCCCCGCCAGCAGGCGCAGCAGCGTCGATTTACCGCATCCTGAGGGGCCAAGCAGCGCAACGCTCTCGCCTGGCCGCAGCTGCAGGCTGATATTTTCCAGCACCGGCACCGTTTGTTTGCCCAACGTAAACGCATGATGAAGATGACGTACCGCCACCGCCGCGCCGGTCGAAATTGTCTGGGCACTTACCATTGCATTCCTCCGCGCTGCCAGCTCAGCAGCCGATCGCGAATCATAAATAGCCCGCTAATCAGGCCGGAACATAACAACGCCATCACGAATAGCGCCGCGTACATATTCGGATAGGCCGCCCAGCCCTGCGCCCACTGTAGATAAAAACCGATCCCGGATTTGACGCCGACCATTTCGGCGACAATCAGCACCGAAAACGACGCGCCAAGCCCCATAAACAAGCCGACAAACACGTTCGGCAGGGCGGCGGGGATCGCCACGCGCAGGATCAGAAATCGCTGGCTGGCTCCCAGCGTTCGCGCCACGTCATACCACGCTTTATCGATACCGATGACCCCGGACCAGGTCAATACCGTGACCGGGAACCAAGTGCTGAGCGCAATCAAAAACACGCTGGCGCCGAAGCTGGAAGGAAAGATAAACAGGCATAGCGGCAGCAGCGCGGTGGAAGGCACCGGCCCCAGCAGGCGTAAAATCGGATGCACCCAATAACCAATACGCTGAGACCAGCCAATCGCCAGCCCGCTGATAAACCCGCAGCTGGTGCCAAGCAGCACTCCGAGTCCGAGCAGCCCCAGCGAATGCAGCAGGCTATCAAGCAGCCGCGGCCAGTCATCGTGCAGCACTTCAACCAGCGCCTGCGGCGGAGCGAAAAACGGCACCGGCAACAACGCCGTTTTGGCCGTCAGCCCTTCCCATAGCGCAAAGAGCACCGGCAGCAGCGCCAGCCATTTCCCGGCACGCTGCAAACGCGCCCCCCGCTGGCGCCAGTAACGGTAACTCAGCGTCAGTAACAGCAGGCCGCCGCCGAGAGTGAACTGCGCCAGCGCCCACTCCTCGCTAAACGGCCAGCGCCGCCCGGCATCGGGCCAGGCCTGCGTGAACAGGCCGCCCAGCAGCCATAGCGCGGCGGCAAACCCGCCCTCCGTCCAGAGCAGAGCGCCGGGCCCCGGTCGGGCGAGCGCGCGATCAGGCGAAAACGTTGACATAAATACTCTCCGCAAACTGATGAGGATCGGTTCCCGGTTTGATGACCTGTACCCGCTGCAGATCCACGGCATACTGCGTCAGCTCTTTAACAAAAGCCTCGCCCACCGCATGATGGCCGTGCCCCTGGCCGTGAAGAATGCCGCTCACCTCCGCTTCGTTAGTGTTTAGCGCATGGGCGAGAAAAGATTGCGCCACGCTTTCCGGGTGCGCGGCGGCATAACTGTGCGCTTCCAGAATCGCCTGGGTAAGCGCGGCCGCCACCGGTTTATGATCGCGCGCAAGGGAGCCGCTGACGCCCAGCACGCAGCAGCTAAGGTTGGCGTAATCGCCGGTCATATTGCTGGCGATTAGCTGATATTTGCCGGTTTCCAGCAGGCGATAGCTGAAGGGTTCGCTGCCGCTGATGGCGGCGATTTCGCGTTTATCCAGCGCCACGCTGAGCAGGTCGGCCGGATAGACTTTCCACTGCACATCGCTAATCGGGTCGATACCGTGGCGTTTCAGCAAGATGGCGAAGAAGTTTTTATCCGGCCCGGCCATATCGGTGACGCCAATGGTTTGCCCTTTCAGACTCTCCAGCGCGCTAAAAGGCGAGTTTTTGGCCGTCAGCAGATTCAGGCAGCCGCCGTGCGTCCCGGCGGTGAGCTTGACATCAAAGCCCTGCTCCAGCGCCTTCAGCCAGCGTAGCGCCATGCCGACCCCGGCGTCGGCCTTGCCGGTGGCAATCGCTTCCAGCAGGACATCCGTCGAGTTACCGAAGTTAACAAACTCAACGTCGAGATTATATTTACTAAAAATCTTCTGCTGCTCCGCGACGGCGACCGGCGCCAGGCACACCGCGCTTTTGTTGATCGCCAGCTTGATTTTGTAAGGCTGCGCCAGACGCAGCGCCGGATGTTCATCGCCGCTCGCCATCTCCGCCATATCGTGAGCCCATAGCGGCGCAGACGCCCCGGCCAGCGCCAGACCGCCGGTAAACTGTAAGAAACGACGATGGGTAAAACGTGTGGTCATCATGGCGCCGCCTCCGCATGAACCGGCGCGACGGGCACGCTGAAGCCGTTATCAAATGTCGGCGTTACATTGAGCTTTGCGCGAATGAGGCCGTTAGCAAGATAAAAGTCCGCCGTCGACTGCTGCTGGGCGACCGTCGGCGCGTCCAGCCGCTGCCACTGCGACTGGCGGTTGGCAAACTGCGCGCGGGCGATCTCCGCCGGGAAGCGAATGATCTCCCCCAGCGTTTTGCCATAGCTATCGAGATTGGCATAAGCCCAACGCTCGGCGCCGGCCAGTCGGGTGAGATAATCCTGAAGCGCCGCGCGCTTTTGCGGATCCTTCAGCGCATTATCGGTGGCGGCCAGGAAGGTATTACCCGGCAGCAGCCCTTTGCCGCTCACCAGAATCTGCCCTTCGGCGGTTTTCACCAACTGCGTGGTATAGGGCTCCCAGGTCGCCCAGGCATCTACCGAACCGTTAAGCAGCGCGACTTTCGCATCCACCGGGCCAAGGAATACCCACTGCACATCCTTCGGCGAAATCCCCGCCTGCTCCAGCGCTTTCAGCGCCACAAAATGGCCAATCGATCCTTTACCGGTGGCAATGCGTTTACCTTTTAGATCCGACGCGCTTTTTAACGCGCTGCCGGGCGGCACCAGCACGGCGGTCCCCGCCGGGTTGCTCTTATCGACGGCAATCGCTTTTACCGGCGCGCCGTTCGCCAGCGCGAACAGCAGCGGCGCATCGCCGATAATCCCCACGTCAACCGCGCCGGCGTTGAGCGCTTCAGCCAGCGGCGCGGCGGCAGGAAACTCGGCCCATTTAATATCGTAAGCGAGGTTTTGCAAGGCGTTAGCAGCTTCCAGTTGCGACCGCATGCCGCCTTTTTGATCGGCAATTCGCAGGGTGATTCTTTCCTGAGCCGCAACATAGCCGCTCAGCGTCAATAGCATTAGCGCCCCGGCTATGCGGGTAAAATGAGGTATGCGCATCTGAATTATCCTTGTTGTTGAAAAGCGTGTTTACCCGCCGCCTGCCACGCGCTGTCGTTCTGCGGCGTATGTACCCGCCCGCACAGGACGTTGCGATAGTGGCGTTCCAGAGGATTTTGCCGGCTTAAACCATGATTGCCGGTGAGTTCAAGCGCCAGATTGACCGCCTGAATGGCGTTATCGGTGATAGTGACTTTCGCCAGATTGGCCTCAATAGCGGAAAAGCCCAGCTCCGCGGCATTCTCCAGCAGCGCGCGGTTAACCAGCAGCAGCCCCTCTATCTGCCCCACTTTTTCCTGTACCCGCGGCAGACTGGAAAGCGGTTGTCCAAGATTGCCGGGAACCCGCGCGCCGAGCCACGCGACAAGCCAGTCGCGCGCCGCGCGGGCCACGCTGTCGTAAATCGCCGCCAGCAACGCCGTATGACGGTTAGCAAACAGACGAAATTGTTCGGCGTCCGCCGCGGGCGGCTCGTCGGCGGGCCAAACGTCTACCGCGTGCCCGGCGGATACCTGCACGTTTTTCAGCACCACCTCGTGGCTGCCGGTGGCCCGCATGCCGAGGTGATCCCAGCTTTTCACTACGCTGATGCCCTCGCTGTCGGCAGGAACCAGCCAGCTACCGACCAGCGGCGGATTGTCGTCGCTACGCGCCCACAGCGCCAGCCAGCTCAACCCTTCGATCCCGGTGGTATAAATTTTGTGGCCGTTAATCAGCCAGCCCCGGCTGTTCCGGCTGGCTATCGTTTGCGGCAGACCGCCGCGCGCCGGAGAGCCCAGATCCGGCTCGACGCGCAGGCTATTCATCAACCCGCCGTTTGTGAGCGCATCATCAAATACGCGCTGGCGTAGCGGCTCAGCCCAATGGACATTTTCCGCCAGCCGCAGATGATGCAGGTACTGCATGCAGACAATCAGCGCGGTCGCCGGTTCGCCCCAGGCGATGGCGGCAATGGCCTGTTGCAGCTCGGCTAAACTGGCGCCTGGTCCGCCGTACTGCTGCGGTACGGCAAGGCTTAAAAACCCGCGTCGGCGCAGAACGTCAATATTGCGATGGGGGAAATCGCCGCTGGCATCAAGGCTGGCCGCCTCCTCCGTCATCAGATGGCGGATCTCCGCGAGCTGCCGCACCCAGTCATCGCTGGGGTGAGGCCTCATGATGCGCGCTCCGCCACGGCGCGCAGCGCGGCTTTTTCGCGGGTGATCGGCAGCAGCGCTTTGCCATACTCCTGCGCATCGTTCAGCGGGTCGAATCCGCGGATCAGGAAGTTACGTACGCCGAGGTCGTAGTAGTCGAGCAGCGCATCGGCCACCTGTTCCGGCGTGCCGACCAGCGCGGTGGAATTGTGGCCGCCGCCCACCAGCTGCGCGATGCCGGTCCACAGGCGTTTATCCACCACCTTACCCTGCGCCGCCGTGGCCCGCAGACGCTGCGCGCCAACGCTATCGGGCTTGGCTTTAAAGCCCCCCTCACTCTGCGCCGCCCGCTCGGTGGCGACATGCAGAATATGCTCGGCCTTCTCCCAGGCTTCCGCTTCGCTATCGGCGATAATCGGCCGGAACGACACGCTGAAATCGATCTCGCGCTGATGTTTTGCCGCTTCCGCCCGTACCCGCTGGATAGTTTCCGCCGTTTGCGCCAGCGACTCCCCCCATAGCGCGAAGACGTTAGCGTGTTTACCGGCCACCGTAATCGCCGCTTCCGATGAACCGCCGAAATAGAGGGGAATATGCGGTTTCTGCAGCGGGCGAATGGCTGACCAGGCCTGTTGCGCCTGATAAAAATCATTGTCGATGTCCACCGGCTGTTCGGCGGTCCAGACCTGGCGGATGGTATCGAGGAAGGCGTCGGTGCGCGCATAGCGCTGGTCGTGGTCAAGATAATCGCCGTCACGGCGCTGCTCGGCGTCATTGCCGCCGCTGATGATATGTACCGCCAGCCGGCCGCCAAGCAGATGTTCAAGGGTGGCGAATTTACGCGCGGCGAGAGTTGGCGAGACAAAACCGGGGCGGTGCGCCAGCAGGAAAGCTATCTTTTGCGTCGACAACCCCGCCAGCGCAGTCACCAAAAAGCCGTCTGGTTGATCGGACCAGTGCCCCACCA
>DWRD01000084.1:0-16537 GCA_022318305.1 Gerosis bhagava
ATTAGGATGAATGCCGTCGTCCTGCATCCATTGTGGCTTGAGATAAACCTCCTCCATAAAAAAGGGCAGCAGAGGAATATCGAACTCTTTGGCCAGTTGCGGATATATCGCGCTAAAGGCTTCATTATAACGGCGCCCATAGTTGGCGGGCAGGCGTATTTGCATCAGCAGCGGCTGGGCCTTCGCCGCTTTGATATCCTGAATAACGGTACGCAGCGTCTGCTCCGTTTGCTGCGGCGGGAAACCACGCAGCCCGTCGTTGCCGCCCAGTTCCACCAGCACCCAGCGCGGCTGGTGCTGCTTCAGTAGCGCCGGCAGGCGCGCCAGTCCCTGCTGCGAGGTGTCGCCGCTGATACTGGCGTTGACCACCGTCGTTTTGGCCTGCCACTTCTCATTAAGCAGAGCAGGCCAGGCCGTATTGGCCGCCATTCGATAGCCGGCGCTCAGGCTATCGCCAAGCACTAACAGCGTATCCGCCGCCATTGCGCGGCAGGTAAACAGAACCATAAACAGGAAAGGCAAATGCCAGCGGAAAACATACTTGAAGTTCATCATCTTAAGAAATCCGTCGGTCAGGGAGAGCATCAGTTGTCCATCCTTACCGGAGTTGAGCTGGTTGTCAAACCGGGGCAAACCATCGCCCTGATTGGCGAGTCCGGTTCCGGGAAATCCACGCTGCTGGCGATACTTGCCGGGCTCGACGACGGCAGCAGCGGCGAAGTGTCTCTTTTGGGGCAGCCGCTGCATCAGATGGATGAAGAGGCGAGGGCGACGTTACGCGCGAAGCACGTAGGCTTTGTCTTTCAATCGTTTATGTTGATTCCGACGCTAAACGCCCTGGAGAACGTCGAGCTGCCGGCCTTGCTGCGCGGCGCCAGCGATAGCCAAAGCCGCGGCGATGCGCGCGCGCTGCTTGAACAGCTAGGGCTTGGCAAACGCCTGCACCATTTGCCGGCGCAGCTTTCCGGCGGCGAGCAGCAGCGAGTGGCGCTGGCTCGCGCTTTTAACGGCCGTCCGGCGCTGCTATTTGCCGATGAGCCGACCGGTAATCTCGACCGTCACACCGGCGATAAAATCGCCGATCTGTTGTTCTCACTCAACCGCGAACACGGCACCACCCTAATTCTGGTGACCCACGATCCGCTGCTGGCGGCGCGTTGCGATCGTCGCTTACGCCTGGTGGATGGCAAGTTGCAGGAGGAAGCATGATAGCCCGCTGGTTCTGGCGCGAATGGCGCTCGCCTTCACTGCTCATCGTCTGGCTGGCATTGAGCATGGCGGTGGCCTGCGTGCTGGCGCTGGGCTCAATCAGCGACCGTATGGAAAAAGGGTTGAGCCAGCAAAGCCGCGAATTTATGGCCGGGGATCGCACCTTGCGCAGTTCACGCGAAGTGCCCGCCGAGTGGATCGCCGAGGCGCGCGCGCTCGGGTTAACCGTGGGCGAACAGCTGAGCTTCGCCACCATGACTTTCGCTGTAGATACCCCGCAACTGGCGGATGTCAAAGCGGTTGATGATACTTATCCGCTGTACGGCACGCTGGAGACCTCTCCGGCGGGATTAAAACCGCAGCGCGGCAGCGTCCTGCTGGCGCCGAGGCTGATGGCGCTGCTGAATCTGAAAACCGGCGATAACATTGATGTTGGCGACGCTACCTTGCGCATCGCCGGCGAGGTCATTCAGGAGCCTGACGCCGGCTTCAACCCCTTCCAGATGGCGCCGCGGCTAATGATGAATATCGCCGATGTGGCGAAAACCGGCGCGGTACAGCCCGGCAGCCGCGTCTCCTGGCGCTATAAGTTTGCCGGTAGCGCGCAGCAGCTGGCGGCCTACGAGCGGTGGCTATTGCCGAAGCTTGGCGCGGAACATCGCTGGATTGGCCTGGAGCAGGATGATAGCGCGTTGGGTAAATCGCTGGAGCGCTCGCAGCAATTTTTACTGCTGTCCGCGTTACTAACGTTGCTGCTGGCGGTCGCCGCGGTGGCGGTCGCGATGGGGCATTACTGCCGCAGCCGCTACGATCTGGTCGCTATTCTCAAAACCTTAGGCGCCGGGCGGGCGCAGCTGCGTAAACTTATCATCGGTCAGTGGCTAATGTTGCTGATGCTGGCGGTTGCGGCGGGGGGCGCGATGGGGCTGCTGCTGGAAAAAGCCCTGCTGCTGATGCTTAAACCGGTGCTGCCCGCCGCGCTGCCGCCCGCCAGCGGCTGGCCGTGGCTGTGGGCTATCGGCGCGATGGTGGTGATTTCGCTGCTGGTCGGCTGGCGGCCCTATCGGCTGCTGCTGGCGACTCTGCCGCTGCGGGTATTGCGGCAAGATGTGGTGGCTAACGTCTGGCCGCTAAAACACTATATTCCTGTGGTCTGCGCGGTGGTTGTCGGCGGACTGGCCTGGCTGATGGGCGGTAGCCCGCTACTGTGGTCGGTGCTGGTCGGGGCCTTGGTGCTGGCGCTGCTATGCGGGCTGGTAGGCTGGGCCTTGCTGTGGTTGCTTAAGCGCGTCACGCTAAAAGCGTTGCCGCTGCGCCTGGCGGTGAACCGTCTGTTGCGCCAGCCGTGGTCAACGCTGAGCCAACTGGCGGCGTTTTCACTGTCGTTTATGCTGCTGGCTCTGCTGTTGGTGTTACGCGGCGATTTGCTCGAACGCTGGCAGCAGCAGCTGCCGCCGGAAAGCCCGAACTACTTTCTGATTAATATCGCTCCCGAACAGGTAGTTCCGGTGAAGACATTCCTCGCCGAACACCAGACCCGGGCGGCGGAGTTTTATCCCATCGTGCGCGCGCGGCTGACGCAGATTAACGGTCAAACCACCGAGGGCAATAAAGACGAAGCGCTAAACCGCGAGCTTAATCTCACCTGGAGCGAGCAGCGCCCGGATCATAATCCGCTGGTGGCCGGCAGTTGGCCGCCGAAGGCGGGCGAGGTGTCGATTGAAGAGGGGCTGGCGCAGCGGTTGGGCGTCAGGATCGGTGATAGCGTCACCTTTACCGGCGATACCCAGCAATTTAGCGCTAAGGTGACCAGCGTGCGCAAAGTTGACTGGGAGAGCCTGCGGCCAAACTTCTTCTTTATTTTCCCGCCGGGGGCGCTGGATGGGCAGCCGCAAAGCTGGCTTACCAGCTTCCGTTGGGATAATGGCAACGCGATGCTGACCCAGCTTAACCGCGAGTTTCCCACCGTTAGCCTGCTGGATATCGGCGCCATCCTGCGCCAGGTCGGCCAGGTGTTGACGCAGGTCAGTCGGGCGCTGGAGGTCATGGTGGTGCTGGTCACCGCCTGTGGCGTGCTATTGCTACTGGCCCAGGTGCAGGTCGGGATGCGCCAGCGGCATCAGGAGCTGGTCGTCTGGCGGACGCTGGGGGCTGGTAAAGTCTTGCTGCGCACCACGTTGTGGGTGGAGTTCGCCCTGCTTGGCGTGGTGTCGGGGCTGGTGGCGGCCATTGGCGCCGAGGTGGCGCTGGCGATGCTGCAAACCAAAGTGTTTGATTTTCCATGGACGCCGGACTGGCGGCTGTGGGTGATGCTGCCACTCTCAGGCGCTATTTTATTATCGTTGTGCGGCGGTTGGTTGGGATTACGCTTATTAAAAGGTAAAGCGTTATTCCGACAATTTAACCAGTAAATAGATTTCATTTTTATGAAGCGCCGCGCAATTTCGCGGCGCTTTTATTTTAACGGCACAAAATGATAATTCCTTGATTTTTAAGCGCACAAAACATTAAAAACCCAACAACACGTCGTGCTAATTCGCAGTTAATATTCAACTGGCAAATATAAGGTTGCTTATTACTCAAGGAAAAAGCATGGCACATAAAATAAAAGCGCTGGCGATCTCGATCGGCGCAGCATTAGCGTTAACCTCTTTTGCATCCCAGGCTGAGATTACGCTGCTGAAACAAGATCCGCAGGCGGGCGATCCGTTAAGTCGCCTTAACTTTACCGTCGGCGGGAGTATTCGTCCGCAGTTCAATATGATGACCGGCGATGGCGATAAAGGTTCCTACAAGCGTAACGGTTTCGATGGCGGCACCCGTTTCCGTTTCGCGGCTGATTACTATCTCTTTGATGATATTAGCTGGATCAGCTACTACGAACTGGGCGTCAATATTCCGGCGCTGTTCGATTGGGACAATCACTACGCGGAAGGGGCGAATAATACCACCCGCCGTATGTTGTTCACCGGTCTGAAGAGCGATACCTGGGGTACCTTAACCTACGGTCAGCAAAACAGTATTTACTATGATGTCGTCGGCGTGAAAACCGATATCTGGGACTACGATATGATCGGTCAGGCTCCGGGTAACGGTATTAACGGCGATTACGATGGTTCTTATCGTTCACGCAATATGTTGAAATATAAGAAAACCGTCGGTGATGTCGATCTGTATGGCTCCTATCTGTTTGAAGATAGCGAATATCTGCCGGGCGATGGTCTGCGCTACAAGCGTAAAGGAGGCGGGTCTATCGGCGTGGATTACCACATCATGAAGGACCTGACCTGGGGTACCGCGTGGAACTACACCCGCGCCGAAATGCGCGACCCGTCAAGCTCCAATAGCAAAACCTACGACCAGAATATTGTCGGTACCGCGTTGAGCTGGACTCCGGATAACTGGACCTTCTCCTTCGGCGGCGGCTGGTATCAGAACTTCCTGACTACCAAGAAAACTGATGTTCATAACTACTTCGCCGGCGATGCCTGGGGTATTGAATACTTTGCCGGCTATAAATTCCCGATCAATCAATACGCTGTTAAATCTATTCAACCGTACTTTATGGGCGACCGCCTGGAGTACGTGAATGGCCGCAACTACCAGCGTATTGATAACGGTTTGGGTATTAGCTTCCAGCTGGATTACGGTTTCCGTGTTGATTACGAGCACGTGTTTACCTCCAGCACCGATGATCTGGGCGATATGAACCTGGTGCGTCTGCGCTACGACTTCTAACGATGAGTCGCCGCAAGCCGGGAATTTCCCCGGCTTGCGCTGCGCTAAGCCGGGCTACCAAATCGCACAGCGCTGTAGCCCCGGTAAGCGGCAGCGCCACCGGGGATTTTGAGATCACCAGCGGGAGTAGCCCGGGTAAGGCGCCAGCCGCTACCCGGGAAGCTCTGGTTGGGGAACTACTTCGCCAGCCAGGCGGCGACATCCCGCCAGTTACCGCGAAAGATAATCTTCCCGGCTTTTTTCCCCAACTGATAGCGATACATCGGATCGTAGTATTCATTTAACAGCGGAACCAGCCAGGCGAAGTGCGCCTCGGTACTGGCGGTACGCTGCTGCTGCGACAGCGCCGCGTCGAGCAGTTCGCTTAGCTGGGCAAAGCGCTGTAGCCCTAGCCGACGCCGGATGGCAAACAGCCCGTGATGCAGATACTCGCTATATTCCTGCCAGCCTTTCTCTTCGCCATAGGCGGCAATAAAGTCGCGATGCATACGATCGAAGTACTCTTCGCGCAGTCGCTCCAGACGAACGTCAAACGGATCTTCCACCACCGCCAGCGGCGATTGCGCCATGCGGATACGCAGGCATTCCGGCAGGTGGTTCGCGCCGATCATATGGCCTTCATCTTCCAGCACCCAGCGTGTCTGTTGTTCAGCTTTTTTAAGCAGGGTGACCGCCAGATGGTTTTCGAACGTCGCCTGCGGGTGTTGCTGCAGTAGCGTTCGGCCAAATGACGAACCGCGGTGGTGGGCGTGACCTTCAAGATCGATACCGTCCGGGCGCGAGCAAACCAGCTGGGTTTTGCCATTGCCGGTGCAGCCGCCAATCAGCACGATAGGGCGCTGTACCAGCTCCTCGGTAGCCTGTATTGCCGCCTGGCGTAGCGCTTTGTAGCCGCCGACAATCAGCGGATAATCGACGCCAGCTTCCCGCAGCCACTGCTGCACGATATGCGAGCGCTGGCCGCCGCGGGCGCAGCACAGATAGCCCTGCGGATAGCGGGCGCAGGCCTCCAGCCACGCCTTGAGACGGCTGGCTCGCAGGTCGCCATCGACCAGCTTATGGCCGAGGGCTAATGCCGCTTCCGGCCCCTGGCGCTTGTAACAGGTGCCGACGGCGGCGCGTTCGTCATCGTTCATCAGCGGTAGGTTAATCGCCGCGGGCATCGCGCTTTGCTGAAATTCCACCGGCGCGCGGACGTCGATAAGCGGCGTATCCGCGCTGAGGATGGCGCGATAGTGTCTCCCATTTTCCATGGGTCGTCCTTTTGAGTTAAAACCAGATGTGCTTACTGCGAGGTGGGGATTCTACGCGCCGAAGGGCGTGCCGGGGAAGGGGATAGATCAAATCCCCGGCACGAATGGCTTAATTAAGCTGCGATTGCGCCCAGAAAACACCGCTGGCGTATTCGGCTGGCAGGAGCGGTTTCAGCGCTTCCAGCGTGGCGCTCAGGCGATCGGTATCGCTGTCGGTCAGATTCAGGTGGCCGACTTTACGCCCCGCACGAACCTCTTTGTCGTACCAGTGCAGATGCACCAGCGGCAGTTTTAGCCAGTCGTAGTTCAGATCGCTGCCGATCAGATTGATCATCACCGACGGGCTGTTGACCACCGGTGGCGGCAGCGGTAGATCGGTAATGGCGCGCAGGTGCAGCTCAAACTGGCTAATGGAAGCGCCGTTCTGCGTCCAGTGGCCGCTGTTATGTACGCGCGGCGCCAGCTCGTTGATCAGCAGTCCCTCGGCGGTGACGAAGCACTCCATGGCCATCACGCCCACGTAGTTGAGCTCGTTCATGATCGCCGTCAGCATGCTTTCCGCCTGCGCCTGCTGGCGGGCATTGGCCTGCGGGAAGGCGACGCTGGCGCGCAGAATGCCGTCCTGGTGCAGGTTGCGGGTCAGCGGATAAAACACCGTGCTGCCGTCGCGGCCCCGGGCGCCGACCAGCGACACCTCGCCGGAGAAGTTAATACCCTGCTCAACGATACACTCGCCGTAGTTATCATTGGGTAGTTGTGTGGTTTCGTTCTCGCGTAAACGCCACTGGCCGCGGCCATCGTAGCCGCCAACGCGGCGCTTGACGATAGCCAGTTCGCCCAGACGGGCAAACACGGCGGGCCACTCGCTTTTATCCGCCAGTAGCTGCCACGGCGCGGTGGCGAGGCCAAGTTTGTCGAACAACTGTTTCTGGGTCAGGCGGTCGGCGATGATCGGAAAAACGTCGCGGTTAACGAACGCCGGATGGCGCGCCAGCTCACGGGTTAAAGCGGTTTCCGGCCAGCGTTCGATTTCGGCGGTGATGACGCTTTGCTGGAACGGCACCGCTTCCGGGTCGGCTTCCAGGCCGACCGGCCAGACGGCGATGCCCAGCGGTTCACCGGCCTGACGCAGCATGCGGCCTAACTGTCCGTTACCGAGGACGCAAACCTGTTTCATGCCGCACCTCGCGGGTCCGGGTTATCCAGCACCTCATCGGTTTGCGCCTGACGCCAGGCGCTCAGACGCTGGTGCAGCTCAGCATCATGCTGGGCGAGAATTTGCGCGGCGAGCAGGGCGGCGTTAGCGGCGCCGGCTTTGCCGATGGCCAGCGTGCCGACCGGGATGCCGCGCGGCATTTGAACGATAGAGTAGAGGCTGTCAACGCCGCTTAACGCTGCGCTCTGAACCGGCACGCCAAGCACCGGCACCAGAGTTTTCGCTGCAATCATGCCCGGCAAATGCGCCGCGCCGCCCGCACCGGCGATGATCACCTGATAACCGTTGCTTTCGGCGCTTTCGGCGAAGCTAAACAGTTTATCGGGCGTACGGTGGGCGGAAACCACTTCAACATGGTGCGGAACGTTCAGGGTATCAAGGATTTCTGCGGCGAACTGCATGGTAGCCCAGTCGCTTTTGGACCCCATCACGATGGCGATACGCGCCGGATTATTGCGGGAAGACATGCGTCTGAAAACTCCTGTGGGTGTGCTTCACACTGCTTTAGAGGCCACAGAGAATAGCACGATATCCCGCTAAGGAAAACGGTTGCGTACGCGTGGTTAGCCGTCTTTTGTCTCGCTTGCCGACGATGAAGTACGTTGTTTATTTGCCTTTATCTCATTCATGATACAGGTGATAAGCAGCACTAACCCCCAAGGAAGCATCAGGGTACCCATGATCAGTAAATAGATTTGTACCAGCCGCCCATCGTGGGGCCGGGTACAGAGCAAATAAATAGCATAAAAATAAATTGCCCATGCCAGCATTGCACACCAGACAAATGCCAGTGTGTTGCCGATAGCGACGCCGATTAAGGCGATATAGCTTACCCCTAACGGATTGAGGATCGCGATGATCATTCCCCAGATTAGGGGCTGGTTCCATTTTTTCATACTCGTTCCTTGAGTGAGATTTAGCCAAAGGCTAGCATGCGGAGAACAGATAGCGTCAGTCATTCCCCCTTCAGAAGAAGGTTTTCGGAATTGTGCCTGGGAGATTAAAACGGGAAATAGATAAGTTCGACGCCGTCGGCGCTGACTTTAACCATTGACCCTTCGCTGTGCCACGCGCCGAGGACCACGCGCCACGCGGGCTGCCCGTTGGCCTGGAGTTCATGGACGGCCGGGCGATGGGTATGGCCGTGAATCAGCCACTGCACCTGATGCCGCTCCATCGCGTCGACGACCGCCTGCGGATTCACATCCATAATTTCCATCGATTTGCTGCTGTTGGCGGCCTGGCTATCGGCGCGCATTTTGGCGGCGATGCGGCGGCGGATAAACAGCGGCAGGGCGAGAAACAGACGTTGGATCCACGGGGTGTGGACTTTAGCGCGAAACGCCAGGTAACCGGGGTCATCGGTACATAAGGTGTCGCCATGCATAATCAACACTTCACGGCCATAGAGGTCCAGCCGCTCTTCTTCAGCGAGCAGGATCATGCCGCTCTGGCGGGCGAAGCGCTGGCCGACGAGAAAATCGCGGTTGCCGTGGATGAAGTAGCAGGGAACGCCGGCGTCGACGACGGCTTTGATTGCCGAAGCGATTTGCTGATGCAGCGGGTTCGGATCGTCATCGCCGATCCAGGCCTCGAACAGGTCGCCGAGTATATACAGCGCGTCCGCTTCGCGGGCGCTGCCGGCTAAAAAGCGCAGAAAACCGGCGGTGATCGCCGGTTCTTCTGTTTGCAGATGCAGGTCTGCAATAAAAAGTGTCGCCACGAATTATTCGCTGACGGTGACGCTTTTGATTACAACATCTTCTTTCGGCACATCCTGGTGCATGCCGCTGCGGCCGGTGGCAACCGCTTTGATTTTGTCGACCACGTCCATACCTTCAACCACTTCGGCAAAGACGCAGTAGCCCCAACCTTGCAGGCTTTCGCCAGAGAAGTTCAGGAAGTCGTTGTCTACTACGTTGATGAAGAACTGCGCGGTGGCGGAGTGCGGGGCCTGAGTACGGGCCATCGCCAGGGTACCACGGGTATTTTTCAGACCGTTGTTGGCTTCGTTCTGAATCGGAGATTTGGTCGCTTTCTGATTCATGCCCGGCTCAAAGCCGCCGCCCTGAATCATGAAGCCATTGATAACACGGTGGAAAATGGTGTTGTCGTAGAAACCTTCGCGGCAGTAGTCCAGGAAGTTTTTAACTGTTTCCGGCGCTTTGTCGTCAAACGTTTTGATTACGATATCGCCATGATTGGTGTGGAAAGTAACCATTTTTGCATCCTGTTCCGATGATTGTAGTGCTGAACCCAGGGTTGGGTATGACATAGGTGGCTGTTATAGCATAACCGCGGGGGTCGATGCACCTTGCAATGTGTGCTGCTTCCGGTTTGAATTAGGGTTAGAATAAGCGACTTATATCCACACACGTCTACACGGAATCTTCGATGTTAAAAATTTTTAATACACTGACGCGCCAAAAAGAAGAATTTAAACCTATTCATGCCGGGGAAGTTGGCATGTACGTGTGTGGAATTACCGTTTACGATCTCTGTCATATCGGCCATGGCCGCACCTTCGTCTCTTTCGACGTTGTCGCTCGTTACCTGCGCTTCCTTGGTTACAAGCTGAAGTACGTGCGCAACATTACCGATATCGACGATAAAATCATTAAGCGCGCTAATGAAAATGGCGAAAGCTTTGTCGCGCTGGTCGATCGCATGATCGCTGAAATGCACAAAGATTTTGACGCCCTGAACATTCTGCGCCCGGACAACGAGCCGCGCGCCACCCATCATATCGCCGAAATTATCGAAATCACCGAGCAGCTGATCGCCCGCGGTCACGCTTATGTGGCGGATAACGGCGACGTGATGTTCGACGTACCGACCGACCCGAACTACGGTCTGTTGTCGCGCCAGGATCTCGACCAGCTGCAGGCGGGCGCCCGCGTCGACGTGGTTGACGTTAAGCGTAACCCAATGGACTTCGTCCTGTGGAAGATGTCGAAAGAGGGCGAGCCGAGCTGGCCGTCGCCGTGGGGAGAAGGGCGTCCGGGCTGGCACATTGAGTGCTCGGCGATGAACTGCAAACAGCTGGGTAATCACTTTGATATTCACGGCGGCGGTTCGGATCTGATGTTCCCGCATCACGAAAACGAGATCGCGCAATCGACCTGCGCCCACGATGGCGAATACGTCAACTACTGGATGCACTCCGGAATGGTGATGGTCGATCGCGAGAAAATGTCGAAATCGCTGGGTAACTTCTTCACCGTCCGCGACGTGCTGAAGTACTACGATGCCGAAACCATCCGCTACTTCCTGATGTCCGGCCACTATCGCAGCCAGCTGAACTACAGCGAAGAGAACCTCAAGCAGGCGCGTTCGGCGCTGGAGCGTCTGTACACCGCGCTGCGCGGAACCGATAAATCCGCGCAGCCTGCCGGCGGCGAAGCCTTCGAAGCGCGCTTTATCGAAGCGATGGATGACGACTTCAATACCCCGGAAGCCTACTCGGTGCTGTTCGATATGGCGCGTGAAGTAAACCGTCTGAAAACGGAAGACGCGGCAGCCGCGAACGCGCTGGCGGCCCATATGCGTAAGCTCTCATCGGTGCTGGGTCTGCTTGAACAGGAACCGGATGCTTTCCTGCAGAGCGGCGCGCAGGCCGATGATGGCGAAGTAGCGGAAATCGAAGGGCTTATCCAACAGCGTCTGGATGCGCGTAAAGCGAAAGACTGGGCGGCGGCGGATGCGGCGCGCGATCGTCTTAACGAGATGGGTATCGTGCTGGAGGATGGTCCGCAGGGCACCACCTGGCGTCGTAAGTAAGCGCCATTGCTAATGAAAAGGCCACGCTTGCGTGGCCTTTTTGCGTTAGGGACTGACTTCCAGTGGTGTAGGCTGAAAAACGCATACGGATTCGGGCAGATTCAGATGCAGGCAGGAGGATATGTTGCGGCTGTAACGGGCAATAAACTGAATAACGCTATCGCCACTGTTTAAACCTACTTTGCCACTTGCCAATAGTTGTTCCGGCTGATCGTCGGTAAAAACATTGCTGGCAACTATTTTTGCCCCAAGGCGTTCGAAAATCGTGACCTTAACTAACGAGGGTTGATAACCCTGCTGTAAGAGCCAATGTCTGGCCTGCTCGCGTGACCAGATGTTGCTATCGCCCGCTCGGGCAAAGACTTCCAGCAGCCAGCCATTAGAGTTTTGATACGGCCCGGAGAAGGGCCAGGCGATCAGGTTATAGCGCGGGCTGTGAAACAGGTTCAGTTTGACAGGGTTGTGCAAAAGCGCTTGTAGCGCAGCGTTAAGTTCGCCGCGCGGACGTAAAATCGCAATCTGCTGGTTAACCAGTTCATCGGCGAGAAACTCATATAATCCCTGGACGTACAGCGCCGATCGCGCGGTGCCGCAGGTATTCAGATTATGATAAACCCGCCAGCTGTTATCGGCCTGCCGTAGGGCGTAGCCGGCATGTGACCAGGTTAACCCACGGCTGGACATATCTTGCCCCTGGCGGACCAAAATAACCACCGCTTCCGGTTCGCTATTTAATTGTTGTTTGAGCAACTGTGCCTGATGCATGGTTGCGGCAATGGTTTCCGCCGATGGCGACCCCGTGCCGCAATCGGTGCTGGCTGCAGTCGCGCTTACTGATGCCACGCTCAGGCACAAGGCGAGCGCCAGGCGCTTCATTTCGCCGACAGCGGTTGGTTAGCGGAGAGCGAGGCGTCCTCTTGATTCACCATATGGGTCAGGACCTTACCTTCTTTTTTCAGCAGTGCGCCGGTGCCTTCCGGGGCTTTCTCCAGCGTCAGCTTGTCTCCGGTTTTGAGATCCGCCTCTTCCACCACCTGCAGCGGCAGCACCATTTTGACGGTGTTCTGTTTAGGGTCTTTGGTGGTCAACAGCGCGGTTTTCTGCTCTTTATTTTTGTCGACAGAAGCGGTAATCAGTGCGGCGGGGAGCAGGACTGGCGAGAGAATGATGCCGCTCACCAGCGCCGAACTGCCGATACTGGTAATGGTCGAAGAGACGGCATAGGCGTTTGTATGATCCTCGGCGTGAATCGGGCACGAAACCGCCAGCAGTGCTGCAGCGGCAAGGATGGTCGTTTTATACATGTTAATCCCTAACGTTGAATAGATTGACGATATAGCCAGAGTAGTAGCGCCAGTGCGCTTCCCGGCAGCCAGACCCACTGCAGCTCGGAGAGGATCACCTGATGGCCATAAGGCGTGGCATAACGCGATAGCGCGAATGGCACCACTTTAATCACCTGCCAGGGCAGGAAGAAGCGTTGATCGGAGCAGGGCCACAGCCAGCCGACGCCTTTACCACCATCGGTGATGGCATCGAGCAGGCTATGGGATAAGAGGCAGATACTAAGAAATGCCCAACGCCACGCCAGCCAGCAGCAGGCGAGGGGGAATGATTTTGCATCCCAGCCCTAACCCCAGACACAGCGGAACGGCGGCATCAGTGATGATGGTTGGCATTGGCTTATATTCTACAAATAAAAGCCTATTATCAGTAGGGTATTTGAGGATTACATCCCCGCATTATTCTGATTTTCCTGCGGGAGAGCGCTGGCGCCGGGACCGGCGCCAGAAAGGATTAGGCGATAACGGTAATGCTTTGACCGTCAAAGGTCACCGTTTGCCCGGCGACGATTTTACAGCGTTTGCGGGTTTCCACCGCGCCGTCGACTTTCACCAGCCCTTCGGCGATGAAGATTTTGGCCTGCGCGCCGCTTTCGCTCCAGCCTTCCAGCTTCAGCAGGTCGCACAGTTCAACATGCGGGTGTTTGCCCAGAGAAAAATTCGCCATCTTAGGCCTCCTGAATGTCGTGATACTCTTCGCACGCCTGCAGCGTATTCTGAATGAGGGTCGCTACGGTCATCGGGCCGACGCCGCCCGGCACGGGCGTAATGTAGGAGGCGCGTTCCGCCGCGTCTTCAAACACCACGTCGCCGACCACTTTGCCGCTTTCCAGACGGTTAATGCCGACGTCCACCACGATGGCGCCTTCTTTAATCCATTCACCCGGAATAAAGCCCGGTTTACCGACCGCGACAATCAGCAGATCGGCATTTTCGACGTGGTGGCGCAGGTTTTTGGTAAAGCGGTGGGTGACGGTAGTAGTGCAGCCCGCCAGCAGCAGCTCCATGCTCATCGGACGGCCGACGATGTTAGAAGCGCCAATCACCACCGCGTTGAGACCATAAGTATCGATATTGTAGCGCTCAAGCAGGGTAACAATGCCGCGCGGCGTACAAGGACGCAGACGCGGCGCACGTTGACACAGGCGACCAACGTTGTACGGATGGAAGCCGTCGACGTCTTTGTCCGGGGCAATGCGCTCAAGGACTTTAACATTGTCGATGCCGGCAGGCAGCGGCAGCTGCACCAGAATGCCGTCGATAGTGTTATCGGCATTAAGCGTGTCGATAAGTTCCAGCAGCTCGGCTTCGCTGGTGGTTTCCGGGAGATCGTAAGAGCGGGAGACGAAGCCCACCTCTTCACATGCCTTGCGTTTGCTGCCGACATAAATCTGCGATGCAGGGTTGCTGCCGACCAGCACAACGGCGAGCCCGGGGGCGCGTTTTCCGGCCGCTACGCGCGCCTTCACTTTTTCCGCGACCTCAGAGCGCACCTGCTGCGCAATCGTTTTACCGTCAATAATTTTTGCTGCCATCAGAGAGAGGATTCCATCTGTCACTTTACGAAAGGGGGATGTGGATATTTTGTCAGAAGCCAGCCCCGCTGTCAGTTATCGTTTGCGTTTTTATCGGTTTTCCGCCGCGGGGCGGAGGAAAACAGGCTATTTTCCCGCGCTATAGCGGCGTAATGGACGAGTCGCCAACGAGTGGGGCGAACAATCCTTAACCAGACATCGCGTTAATAATCGACAAGCTCGCTATGCTACTGTCTTTTCCCGGCAAAATGCATTGACTCACCGGAGGTTGACCGTATAATTTCACGCGATTGCACCTCCCGAAGCTCCCGCTTCTCAGTGCGCCCTTAGCTCAGCTGGATAGAGCAACGGCCTTCTAAGCCGTAGGTCACAGGTTCGAATCCTGTAGGGCGTGCCATTATCGCTTCTCTTACGTTCTATTCCTCCATCCAACACAAGACTTTGGCGTAGATCCGCGCGGCTATTACCCGTTAATTAATAACGAAAAGTTTAATTTTATTTCCCAGCGCGCTGACTATAGTGATGACACATTCACTTGCTTAATAAGGTCATCGCTCATGAAGTTAATTATCGCTTCCGTTATTTCATTGTTGAGCTTCAGCGCGCTTGCGGCGCCGGAAGGGACACTAAGCGTACATATTCTCAATCAGCAGACCGGTCTGCCTTCTCAAGGGGTGCAGATTGAGCTCGATAAGCAGCAGGGCAGCGGCTGGCAGCATATCGCCAGCGGTAAAACGGATGCCGATGGCCGTATCAAGTCGCTCTATCCGCAGGCCGATAATATGGAACCTGGGGTGTATAAAGTGACCTTCAAAACCGGTGACTACTTTAAAAGTCATAATATGAGCACCTTCTTTCCCGTCATTCCGGTTATTTTCAGCGTAACCGAACAGAACCAAAAGCTACATATCCCGCTGTTGTTGAGCCAGTTTGGCTACTCAACCTACCGCGGTAGTTGATCCACGCACTTTTCCTGGCCGGGCAAAGCGAAGACCGTCGTGTCTTGCTCTGTCCGGCGTATGTCACCGAATTCACTAAAACATCTATCTAACATTTCATCCCGCCCTTGATTGCCGCAACGTCGTGGCTACACCTCCCTTTTGTTTTCAATAAACGATCCGTCGTTCGATTTCTTTTTGATATGTGATGACGGTAACTAAAACACTGTTTTGTTTTCGTTGAATCATTATTTCACATGATCAATGATAACGGCATGGTATCAGTGTGGTGCGCACAACCCTGAGACTCCTGACTTTTCTCATCTGTTCGTAATGCAATGAACAGAAAGAATTTTTTCAAACGCTATTGAAAGAATAAGTCACATCCTTGCCGTTCAGGTAGGGTGGAGATGAGGATAAAACATGAAAATCAAAGCAACCATTGAACGTATCCCTGGCGGCATGATGCTGGTCCCATTGCTGCTTGGCGCGGTGCTTAATACCCTGGCGCCGGATACCGGTAATTACTTTGGTTCATTCACTAAAGGCATGATTGGTGGGACGGTGCCAATCCTGGCGGTGTGGTTTTTCTGTATCGGCGCATCGATCGATTTGCGCGCCACCGGTACCGTATTACGTAAGTCCGGCACGTTAGTGATCACCAAAATTGCCGTCGCCTGGATTGTGGCCTTTATCGCCGCGATGGTCATTCCGGAAAATGGCGTCCAGACCGGTTTCTTTGCCGGACTGTCGGTGCTGGCTATTGTCTCGGCAATGGATATGACCAACGGCGGTCTGTATGCCAGCCTGATGAATCAGTACGGCAGTAAAGAAGAGTCCGGCGCGTTTGTGCTGATGTCGCTGGAGTCCGGGCCGTTGATGACCATGGTGATCCTTGGCTCCGCCGGGCTGGCTTCCTTCGAGCCGCACCATTTTATCGGCGCGGTGCTGCCATTCCTGGTGGGCTTTGCCTTAGGTAACCTCGACCACGACTTCCGGGCTTTCTTTAGCAAAGCCACCCCGGTGCTGATTCCGTTCTTTGGTTTTGCGCTGGGCAACACTATCAACCTGAGCGTGATTCTGGATACCGGACTGCTGGGGATCGTGCTTGGCGTGGCGGTCATCATCATTACCGGTATCCCGCTGATTATTGCTGATCGGGTTATCGGCGGCGGCAACGGGACGGCTGGCGTCGCGGCCTCTTCCGCAGCGGGCGCGGCGGTCGCGAACCCGGTGATCATCGCGCAGATTAATCCGGCCTTTGAACCGGTGGCCGCTTCGGCGACGGCGCTGGTCGCGGCAAGCGTCATCGTCACCGCGATTTTAGTGCCCATTATTACCGCCCTGTACGCCAGACGTTTTGGCAACGCGCAGGTGGTGAAAACGCCTGGCGCCAGCGTGGCGCCATCGGCGAATCACTAATTTATTCTCGCCCTCCGCAGGGGGGGCTCAGACTGCTGACAAAGAAGGAAAAAGCGTGGTTTTTCCTTCTTTGTGGTTATCAGCCGAAAATCAATAAATTGAT
>DWRD01000085.1:0-16069 GCA_022318305.1 Gerosis bhagava
ATGTTTATCACCCAAAAAAGGAACAAAGATGGCAACCCCGACTTTTGACACTATCGAAGCGCAGGCAAGTTACGGTATCGGCTTGCAGGTTGGACAACAACTGAGCGAATCCGGCCTGCAGGGGCTGCTGCCGGAAGCGCTGGTTGCCGGCATTGCCGATGCGCTGGAAGGCAATCAGCCGCAGGTGCCGGTTGAAGCCGTACACCGCGCGCTGCGTGAAATCCACGAACGCGCTGACGCCGTGCGTCGCGAGCGCTTCCAGGCGATGGCCGCCGATGGCCAGAAATACCTCGATGAAAACCGTGAAAAAGAAGGCGTGAACAGCACTGAATCCGGTCTGCAGTTCCGCGTACTGACGCAGGGCGAAGGCCCGATCCCGGCGCGCACCGACCGCGTACGCGTTCACTACACCGGTAAGCTTATCGACGGTACCGTGTTCGATAGCTCCGTAGCCCGCGGCGAACCGGCTGAATTCCCGGTGACCGGCGTGATCGGTGGCTGGATCGAAGCGCTGACCCTGATGCCGGTAGGTTCCAAATGGGAACTGACCATTCCGCACAACCTGGCTTACGGCGAGCGCGGCGCGGGCGCTTCTATCCCGCCATTCAGCACTCTTATCTTTGAAGTTGAGCTGCTGGACATTATTTAAGCACCAGGGGCTTCCTCTCCCGCAGAGGGGAGGAAGCCAATAAAAATAGTGCAAAATCCTTAAGTTATAAATTTATTGGAATTTTATATTGCATATAAGTTTGTTGAGTGTATTTTTGTGAGCTGTTTCGCGTTACATTGGTGATATAACACTCACTTTAAACATAAAATTAACATTATATCTAAATCATAGTATTCATCCCTCCGATTCTTACCTAATATCGATAAACCCTCTTGCCAGGGTTGCGACAAATGACAGGCCAACAGAGCCTGAACAACACAGACAGGTACAACAGGAAGAAAATCACATGGTAGATCAGGTCAAAGTCGTTGCCGACGAGCAGGAGACGACTGAACAATCGCTACGGCGAAATCTCACTAACCGGCATATTCAGCTTATTGCTATCGGCGGGGCGATCGGCACCGGGCTGTTTATGGGGTCAGGCAAGACCATCAGTCTCGCCGGGCCATCCATTATTTTTGTTTATATGATCATCGGTTTTATGCTGTTCTTCGTCATGCGCGCCATGGGCGAATTACTGCTGTCGAACCTCGAATATAAATCATTCAGTGACTTCGCCTCCGACCTGTTAGGGCCGTGGGCGGGGTATTTTACCGGCTGGACCTACTGGTTCTGCTGGGTGGTCACCGGGATGGCGGACGTTGTCGCCATCACCGCCTACGCGCAGTTCTGGTTCCCCGGACTTTCTGACTGGGTCGCTTCGTTAGCGGTTATCCTGCTGCTGCTGGGCCTGAACCTCGCAACCGTGAAGATGTTTGGCGAAATGGAGTTCTGGTTCGCGATGATCAAAATCGTCGCCATTGTGGCGCTGATTGTGGTCGGCCTGGTGATGGTGATGATGCACTTTAAATCGCCGACCGGCGTCGAAGCCTCATTCGCGCATCTGTGGAATGACGGCGGCTGGTTCCCGAAAGGCCTCAGCGGTTTCTTTGCCGGCTTCCAGATAGCGGTATTCGCCTTCGTGGGTATTGAGCTGGTTGGTACCACCGCGGCGGAAACCAAGGATCCGGAAAAATCGCTGCCGCGGGCGATCAACTCCATCCCGCTGCGTATCATTATGTTCTACGTCTTCGCGCTGATTGTGATTATGTCGGTGACGCCGTGGAGCTCCGTCGTGCCGAGCAAGAGTCCGTTCGTTGAACTGTTTGTTCTGGTTGGTCTGCCGGCTGCCGCCAGCCTGATCAACTTCGTGGTACTGACTTCCGCCGCCTCTTCCGCTAACAGCGGAGTGTTCTCCACCAGCCGTATGCTGTTCGGTCTGGCGCAGGAAGGTCAGGCGCCGAAAATGTTCGCCAAGCTGTCGAAGCGCGCGGTGCCGGCGAAGGGCTTAACCTTCTCCTGCATGTGCCTGCTGGGCGGCGTGGTAATGCTGATGGTCAACCCAAGCGTGATTGCCGCGTTCACCATGATCACCACGGTGTCGGCGATTCTGTTCATGTTCGTCTGGACCATTATCCTCTGCTCTTATCTGGTCTATCGTAAAAAGCGTCCGCAGCTGCACGAGAAGTCCATCTATAAGATGCCGCTGGGTAAAGTGATGTGCTGGGTGTGCATGGCCTTCTTCGTCTTCGTACTGGTGCTGTTGACGCTGGAAGATGATACCCGCGAGGCGCTGATGGTCACCCCGCTGTGGTTTGTTCTGCTGGGCGCGGGCTGGCTGTTTGCCGGTAAAAAACGTCTGGCGAAATAAAAAAGGCCACCCGGAGTGGCCAATAAACTGACAATGTCGAGAGGGCGCCTGCGGGCGCCTTTTTTTATGATTTTCCGGCGAGGGCACGCGGGAACAGCACGTTATTTTCCAGACTGATGTGCTCCATCAGGTCGTCAATCATCTCGTTAATGCCGTTGTACATCGCTTTCCAGGTAGTACAGGCTTCCGGTGGCGGCGTCACGTTATGGGTGATGTGCTTGATCACTTCCAGCAGTTCGCCCGCTTCGTCATGCTCGCTTTCCATTACGCTGATAGGACCGCCGGCCTGAGCGCCCATGCCCTGCTTGATCATCGGGAACAGGATCTGCTCCTCTTTCATCATGTGGCTGGAGAGTTCCTGGTGCAGCATGGTCAGATATTTGGTTAGCCCTTTTGGCACGTTCGGTTTATCGGCGTGGACGCGTTCAACCTTGGTTGCCTGCAGGATCAATTCCGGCAGCTGTTCGCGGTGGCGATCATGATAGCGAACGATGATGTGGTCGATGATGTCGGCGAACGGCGCGGCGCGCCAGTCGCGCTCGACCGGCTGCTCGGCCAGTTTCGCCAGCTCGGCTTCAATCGCCGCAACATCCAGCGCTTTGCGCGTCGCCGCGCGCTCCAGGGTTTGTTTGCCGCCGCAGCAGTAATCCATATCGTATTGACGGAACAGCGCGGAGGCGCGCGGGATGCTCAGCGCCAGCTCGCCCAAAGGTTGGTCACGGAAAGCCATAGCAATTACCTCGTCATCAAAAATATAAGATGCATATTAAATGCATCTTATATCGATGGGAATACCCCTTTGGGATACCAGGCTATTTTTTTGGCTCAACGCGCAGTTCCTGCAGGACCGGTTTATCCGGGCGGGCGCGAACCGCCGACACCACGCCGAGCACCAGCAGCAGGATCCCGCTGAGCGTCAGCAGCGGCGGCAGGCTCTGGCGGAGCAGGAAGGTGTACAGCAGACCGGCCAGCGTCTCGAAGACGATCAGCGGCCCGAGGATCACCGTCGGCAGGCGCTGGCTGGCAATATTCCAGCACAGTGCGCCGACCCATGAACAGAGTACGGCGATCGCCAGCATCAGGACGATGAACACCGCCGGGCGCGGGCCGAAGGGGAGCGGGAAGTCGATATGCTGGTTCTGCAGCCACCCACAGGCGGCGATATAACCGACCAGCGAGACCGGAAGGGTGACCAACGCCTGCGCGGTAGCCCACATCATTGGCGGCTTATCCGGGTTTTCACGCAGCCAACGAGCGTTGCGCAGGGCATACCACGCCCAGCAGACGACGGCGATCAGCGCGAGAACAATGCCCGAACCATAGCGCCACGGGCTGAAATCAGGAAGCCCGTGCTGCAGTTCCGCCACGTTGACGCACACCAGCCCCAGGGCAATGCAGATTAGCGCCGGAAATAGCCGCCGCCACGGCAGCTTGCCATCGCGCTGGCTATAAAGCAGGTTGGCGCACACCGGCAGTACCACCGGCAGGGTGCCGATAATCATCGTCGATACCGGCGCGCCGGTGCGCTGAATGGCGCTGGCCAGACAGAAGTAATAAATCAGGTTCCCCATCATTGTCAGCGCCAGCGCGGTCCACCAGTCCTTGCCGTTCAGCTGGCGTAGACGCGCGCGGCCGAGCCACGCCAGCGGCAGGGCGATAAGTCCCAGCGCCAGATAGCGCCCCATCGACTGCAGCACCGCCGGGTATTCCGGCACCAGCAACGGGCCGACGAAAATCAGCCCCCACATTAACCCCGCCAGCAGGGCATACAACACGCCGCTAATCATGATGACATCCATCTTCAGTTTGCTTGCGCCAAGTGTAGAAGGGCGTGGGGGAAAGAATATTGTATGAGATTGCGCTTTAGCGCCCGGCGACCTGCTTTTGATAACGCACCGGCGTAATGCCGTAGCGGCGGGTGAAGGCGCGGGTTAAGTGCGATTGGTCGGTTAACCCGGCGGCGATGGCCACTTCGGCGGCGGGCATGCCGTGGGTCAAAAACGCCTTGGCGCGCCACAGGCGAATCGCCATCAGCATCTGGTGCGGGGTAACGTGAAAGTGGGCTTTAAACTGGCGCTGGAAGTGATAGGGGCTGAGCGCCGCGACCTGCGCCAGTTCATCAAGGCTGACGGCGCGCATATAGTTATCGTGCAGGTAGTCGCGTACCCGATCGAAGCGATGCGCCGCTTCCGGCGCCATTGGCGAATGGTGAGCCAGCGGGCGGAAGGTATCAACCAGGTCGAGCAGTATCCCCTGCTGCGCCAGCGGATCGTCTGCGTGCCACAGGCTGTAAATCAGTTGGCCGATTTGCCGGGCGCGTTGCGGCTCCTGGCGCACGACCTCGCTGAACCACCAGTGGCGAACGTCGGTGAAGGCCTCCAGCCGATCCGGCTCCAGATAAATCATCCGGTAGCGCCAGCCTTCGGCGGTTTCCGCCTCGCCGGTATGGAGCTCATCCGGATTCATGGTGACGATGGAATTGGCTGAGGCGACGTGCTGACTACCGCGATAGCGAAAGCGTTCGACGCCTTGCTCAATCACGCCGATGCCGAAGGCTTCGTGGGTATGCGGTTCAAAGGCATAACGAGAAATATGGGCGTGATAGAGCTCAACGCCGGGGAGTTGGTCGAGATGGCGAAAGCGCGCGTGGTCTTTTTCATCGCTAAATTGTGGTGGTACGCCCTGCATGCCGTGTCTCCCGACGATTCATCCCTTCAATATTAGAGATGAAGCGCCGGGAAGCAACCGCAAAAACTGACAGGGAGCGATTAGATGATGCCTTTCACGCTATCGGCAAGCGACGTGGTCGGGCGGCCAATCAGTTTGCTCAGGGTGCGGCTGTCGTCAAACAGTCCGCCTTTCGACGCGCCGGTATCGGAGTCCGCCAGCATATCGGCAAGCCCGGCCGGCAGGCCGACGTTTTTCAGCGCGGCGGCGAAATCGGCTTCGCTGAGGTTTTGATAAACCACATTTTTCCCGCTTTGCTTGCTCAGCTCGGCAGCCAGTTCGCTCAGGGTCCAGGCGTTATCTCCCGCCAGTTCGTAAACTTTCCCGGCATGGCCCTCACCGGCAATAACGTGAGCGGCGGCGGCGGCATAATCGGCACGGGTGGCGGAGGCGATTTTACCTTCGCCGGCGGCGCCAATAAACACGCCGTGTTCCAGCGCTGGCGGCGCGCTGGCCAGATAGTTTTCGGTATACCAGCCGTTGCGCAGCAGCGCGTAAGGAATACCGGAATCGGCCAGCATTTGTTCGGTTTCGATATGTTCACCGGCCAGGCCCAGCGGTGAGGTATCGGCGTGCAGCAGGCTGGTATAGGCGATAAATTTCACCCCAGCGGCTTTAGCGGCATTGATGACGTTGCGGTGCTGTACCGCGCGCTGACCGACTTCGCTGGAGGAGATTAATAGCAGTTTATTAACCCCCTGCAGCGCGGCGGTAAGCGCGGCTTCATCGCCGTACTCGGCCTGGCACACGACGACGCCCTGCTGGCTGAGCGCTTGCGCCTTTGCCGGGTTGCGGACAATCGCCACAATCTGGCTTGCGGGAACGGTTTTTAACAGATCATGCAGTACGTGCTGGCCAAGCTGGCCGGTAGCGCCGGTAATCGCGATCATAGGTCTTCTCCTTCGTGTTCATTGGCAGTTGTGGTAAGCTAACACCTTAACTAACTTTTAGTAAGTACGTACAAAAAGGTAAGTATAAAATGGCCGAACCGACGCTGAGCGACAAACTGCGCAACGGGAATCTGTTTGCTGAACAGTGCCCGTCGCGTGATGTGCTAAAACACGTGACCAGCCGCTGGGGAGTGTTGATTCTGGTGGCGCTACGCGAGGGGACCCACCGCTTTAGCGATCTGCGGCGCAAAATGGGCGGCGTCAGCGAAAAGATGCTGGCGCAGTCCTTACAGGCGTTGGAACTGGATGGCTTTATCGACCGTGTTTCATATCCGGTGGTGCCGCCGCATGTTGAATATAGCCTGACGCCGCTCGGCCTGCAGGTGAGCGAGAAGGTGGCGGCGCTGGCGGACTGGATCGAGCTGAATCTCCCCGCGGTGCTGGCTAACCACGGGGAGTGAAAATGTATCCCGGGCTACCAGCCAGCTTCGCTTTGTAGCCCCGGTAAGCGCAGCGTCACCGAGGAGCTGTACCCGGATAGCGGCTGGCGCCTTATCCGGGCTACCAGTCAGCTCCGCTTTGTAGCCCTGGTAAGCACAGCGCCACCGGGGTACCAGGTGTTATCGGTTTGCAACTGTTTTGGTCCGGGAAAAACCGTTGTTTTGTATTCATTCAGAGCACATTGCGCTCCCGAACTGTCTCCTGCGTTATGTTTCTCATGGCGCGGGGAGCGCACAGAGGGCGGCCAGTCGCCGCCGCCCTCTGTACTCCCGGGCTCTGGCCGCCAAAATAGCCACTTCGTGGTGCCTTCGACTTATCCCGGCAGGCTCCGGGTCGGGCCGAGGCAGCGTCCCTGCAAATCACGGCCCTCAGCCCGCATCCATGCGGGCTGCCCCGGCCTTCCGGGAACGTCTCAGCGATTTTGAGGCCACCAACACCAGCAGTTTCAGTCAGCATTGATGCGGTTGTAACGGGGGTAGCCCGGATAAGGCGCAAAGCGCCGCCATCCGGGGAGGGCAGCGTGCGGAGATTAGATCTCGGTGATGGTAGTGGACTGCGGCAGGCGGGATTTCGGCAGCGCGGCGTTGAAGTCTTCCACGCTGTGATGACCGACCGGCACGACGACCACGCTGGTATAACCTTGCGCTTTCAGGCCAAACTCTTCGTCAAGGATGGCGAAATCGACGCCTTCGATCGGCACCGCATCCAGACCCATTGCCGCCACGCCGAGCAGGAAGTTGCCCACGTTAAGATAAACCTGCTTCGCCATCCACTGATCGTCATCTTTCAGCTCTTTGCGGTGCATATCGGCAAAGAAGGTGCGGCCTTTGTGGTTGCCGGCTTTGGCTTCCGGAGTGGCAAAACGGCCATCGGCGTCTTCCTGATCAACGACTTTTTCCAGCCACGCATCGTCCATCGCGGTTTTCGCACAGAACACGACAACGTGGGAAGCGTCGAGGATTTTACGTTCGTTGAACACGTAGGTGCCGCTGGCCGCTTTCGCGACGCGGGCTTTGCCTTCATCGCTGCTGGCGACGATAAAGTGCCACGGCTGGGAGTTGGTGCTCGACGGGCTATATTGCAGCAGCGTTTTCAGGTTTTCCGCCTGTTCGGCCGTCAGCTTTTTCGCCGGATCAAAGGCCTTAGTGGAGTAACGTTTTAAGGCAACTGAGATAATATCCATGACTCTTCCTCACAATTTTCAGCCCCTTACGGGCACATTTCGTGGGAGGAAGAGTACAGCGATGCGCGGGAAATGATAAGAGTGAAAAATGCGATAACACTTATCGCATTTATTTGAAAATCAGCCGGGACGCAGCCGACGTTGGTCTTTTTTCGCCAGCTTATCCACCACCAGATTCCACGAGTCGTCAATAAGCTCGGCAAGTAAATCCTCGCTGATATCCTCGCCCGGCACGACGGTGATCCAGTGCTTTTTGTTCATGTGATAGCCCGGCTCGATACTGCGGTAAATTTGCTGATTGAGCAGCGATTTTTGCGGATCGGCCTTCAGGTTGACGATTGCCCGCCCGCGAAGGGTCATGGTTAGCATGAAGATACGCCCGCCGACTTTAAACACGTCATACTCCGGGCCAAACGGCCAGCAGTGCTCAGTGAAAGGGTAGGTCAGCGCGATACGCTGCGCGTGATGGTGTAGCGCTTCGTTATCCATTAATGCTCACTCTCATGCAGCGCATTCCACATCGCCTCAAAACCGAGAGCGATAAGCTCACGGGCGCGCTGCGGATCGTGGCTGGCGAACTCGATGGTGGTCTCGGCCAGCGACAGGAACAGGGCATCGCCGAAAGCGCGATAGGCGTCGCTAAGGAAAACCGCTTTCACCGATAGTTGGCACATCTCGTTAAGCTCGGGAAAACTCTCTTTGACCAGGCTGCGGGTTTCATCGGTGATGCGTTCGCTCAATGCCATACGGCGAATGGCGCGATATTCCATAGGGTTACGCATCCCCCAGTCGATATAGCTGTTCCAGATATTGCGCGCGTTTTCCTTTGGGCGTTTTTCGTCAGGGTTGAGCCCGGCGATCATCGTCTGCACCAGGCGCAGCTTAATAGCGAGGTATAACTCGTTGAGCAACTCATCTTTGGTGGCGAAATAGCGAAACAGCGTCCCCTCGGCAACCCCCGCGCTGCGGGCTATCGCCGATGTTGAAGCGGCAATGCCGGACTGGGCGAAAGCGGCCGTAGCGGCTTCCAGTAACGCTTGTTTTTTATCTTCACTCTTAGGACGAGCCACTACATTTTACCTCGCTGAAAGTTAAACCCCGATCTAATCACGGCGGACCGCGCAACTGCAACGGCAGATGTCAAAAATTGAAAATAGGCTTGACGATTTTCTACTCCTTCCTAATAATGAGTGCTTACTCACTCATAATCAAGTTATATCATAAAGTCCCCTGGATGGGGCTTTTGTCTGGTCAGGATATGAACCGTGTCACCTTTAGCGTGGTCGCCATTATGTTATTAGCAGCAACAACGACATTGCCGTTTGTTCTCAATGCCGGTTTTGGCAAAGCGCCAAAGGGTGCGCAGCTTAGTCTTGTCGAACAGTCGCCGAATTACCGTGACGGCCAGTTCCATAATCAACTGCCGACGCCAGGATTCACCGGCCAGAAAAACATGCTGGCCGCGTGGTGGGATTTCCTGGTGACTAAGCGAGAAAACGCACGCCCGCTGCAGCCGTTGCCGCTGGTGAATACCGATCTTGCCAGCCTGCCGTCTGGCGAAGACGTGATGGTCTGGCTTGGCCACTCATCGTGGTATCTGCAGCTGGCGGGGAAACGTATCCTGATCGATCCGGTATTTAGCGATTACGCCGCGCCGTTCTCTTTCATCAATAAGGCCTTCCCCGGCGACTACCCGTGGAACGCGCAGCGGATGCCTGAGATCGATGTGCTGATAATTTCCCACGATCACTATGACCATCTCGACTACGCCACCATCAAAGCGCTGATGCCGAAAGTTAAACGCGTGGTGACGCCGCTCGGCGTCGGCTCGCATCTGCGCTACTGGGGAATGGATGCGGCGATCATTGATGAAATGGACTGGAACCAGGCGGTAAAAATCAGCGATGAACTGACCGTACACGCGCTGCCGGCTCGCCATTTTTCCGGCCGCGGGCTGAAACGCAACCAGACCTTGTGGGCCAGCTTCCTGTTCGTCACCCCGCAGCAAAAGATTTATTACAGCGGCGATAGCGGCTATGGCCCGCATTTTAAGGCGATTGGCGAGCAGTTTGGTCCTATCGACCTGGCGATCATGGAAAACGGTCAATATGACCAGGACTGGAAGTACATCCACATGATGCCGGAAGAAACGGCGCAGGCCGCCGATGATTTACGCGCCCGGTCGGTATTACCGGGGCATGCCGGACGCTTTGTGCTGGCAAAACACAGCTGGGACGATCCGTACCAGCGGCTGGCGGCAGCCAGTGAAGGACGTGAGTGGCGTTTAGTCACGCCAATGCTGGGCGAACCGGTGTGGGTCGCTGATAAGACACAATCATTTAACGCCTGGTGGCGCTAACCGCCAGAGTGGTTCAGGAGGAGAGAAGAGATATGAATATATCCGCTCAGGTGATTGACACTATCGTGGAATGGATTGATGACAATCTGCATCAACCGCTGCGAATTGATGATATTGCGCGCCATGCCGGGTATTCGAAATGGCATCTGCAACGGCTGTTTTTACAGTACAAAGGGGAAAGTCTCGGGCGCTACATTCGCGAGCGTAAACTGCTGCTGGCGGCGCGCGACCTGCGAGATACCGACCAGCGGGTTTATGATATCTGCCTGAAATACGGCTTTGATTCGCAGCAAACCTTCACCCGTATCTTTACCCGTACCTTCAATCAGCCGCCGGGCGCGTATCGCAAAGAGAACCACAGCCGTGCGCACTGAGCGCCGGCCGCATACCAGTCCGCCTTTATCGGCGGGCTTTTTTTTCTCTCTTACTGCTTAATCTGCCAGTGAGAACCAGCGGCGCCATACCCAGCGTAATACCAGGTACTCGACGACTCCCAGCGCTAAGAACCACAGGCAGAAGATCAAGGTATAGAGCTGGTTGAGATCCATCAGGTGGAAGGATGTGACTAGCTTTTGCGCCAGCGTCAGGCCGAGCGAGGGCGCCGGCAATAGCAAGCAAGAAATCAGGGCTAACAGCAAAATGCCGGCGGCGGATAATAGCGTTTCCAGCGGGTGTTTCATTATGATGTTAATCTTCAGTTAAAAAACATATTGTCCGGTAAAAAGTCCGTTAACGCAATATGCTTTATCCGCTGATTAATTTACGTCATTCATATTATTTCTAATACTATTAATTAAAACCCCTCTGTTAATTTATTGAGTAATATTTGTGATTAAGTTAATTGCATCGTGATGTAAATTACCGTCATTTATTACCCCAGCATTTTTACAAAAGTATAAGTACTATATCCCACAATTGTGGCGATAATGATTGCCAGTACGACATACAGCGCCAGACGGCGCCCGCGGTAGATTCCAAACATGTTTTACCTCGTTTAGAAATGGTTTAGAAATACTCTGTAATATTTGTTTTTCAGAACCAACTTACCATGTATTTTTAAATTTGCGAGTAAATAAATGTTGTGGCTGGATAATTTGATCTTGCTCGCAAAACGCATTAATTCATTGGCCAGAAATGATTTCAGGCTTTCCGATTCACGGAATTTAAAAGGAAACTTTATTTTGACCAGCATGATTAATCCCCACAACATCACGCCCTCGGGCGACGTCGCGCCGCAGCAGGCTTATCAGCAAACAGTCGAGGCGGTACTGGCGCAAAAAAAGAGCCATGCCGACGGTCTCAGCACCGCTGAAGCCGCCGGTCGTCTGAAATTATACGGCCCTAACGCGCTGCCGGAAAAGAAAGGCAAACCGGCATGGCTGCGTTTTCTCGCCCACTTCAACGATGTCCTGATTTACGTCCTGCTGGCCGCTGCCGCGCTCACCGCGGTGATGGGCCACTGGGTCGATACTCTGGTTATTCTCGGCGTTACCGTCATTAATGCGTTGATCGGTCATATTCAGGAGAGCAATGCCGAAAAATCGCTGCAGGGGATCCGCAACATACTCTCCAACGATGCCCGCGTGCTGCGCAACGGCAAGCATGAAACCATCCCTACTTGTGACCTGGTGCCGGGCGATATTGTTATTTTGCGCGCCGGCGACCGCGTTCCGGCGGATCTGCGCCTGATTGAAAGCCACAATCTACGGGTTGAAGAGGCGATCCTCACCGGCGAGTCGACGGTGGTGGATAAAACCACCGTGACGCTACAGGGCGAACTGCCGTTGGGCGACCGCACCAATATGGTCTTCTCCGGCACCACTATCAGCGCCGGCAGCGGCGTCGGTGTGGTTACCGCTACTGGTCAAGAGACCGAGCTAGGCCACATCAATCAGATGATGGCGACTATTGAAAAGCACCGTACTCCGCTGCTGGTGCAAATGGATAAGCTGGGGAAAGCGATTTTTGTCATCATCCTCGCGATGATGGTGGCGCTGTTCTTCTTCAGCCTCGCGCTGCGCGATATCCCGCTGGGAGAGCTGCTGCTGTCGCTGATTAGCCTCGCGGTGGCGGCGGTACCGGAAGGACTGCCGGCAATTATCTCGATTATCCTGTCGCTCGGCGTACAGACGATGGCGCGTAAGCGGGCGATTATCCGCAAGCTGCCGACGGTTGAAACGCTTGGCGCGATGACCGTGGTGTGTTCGGATAAGACCGGCACCCTGACCATGAACGAGATGACGGTGAAAGCGATCATCACCGCCGACTGCTGCTACCGCGTTGAAGGCGACAGCTATGAGCCGCAGGGGCGCATTTTCCAGGAGGGCAGCGACGAGCCGGTGGTGGTCCAGCCGGGCAGCGTGCTGGAAACCTACCTGCGCACCATCGATCTGTGCAACGACAGCCAGATCGTTCAGGACGAACGTGGCCTGTGGAGCATCACCGGCGGCCCGACCGAAGGGGCGCTGAAGGTATTAGCGGCGAAAGCCCAGTTAGCGCCGGTCGTCACCCGGCTGGTGGCGAAAATTCCGTTCGACTCGCAGTACAAATACATGGCCACCCATCAGCAGATTGGCGATGAGGAGCGGGTACTGATTACCGGCGCGCCGGATGTCATCTTCGCCCTGTGCGGCCAGCAGATGAGCAAGCAGGGGCCAATGCCGTTTGACCGTCAGTACTGGGAAGACGAAATGGCGCGCTTTGCCCGCCAGGGGTTACGGATGGTTGCCGCCGCCTGCAAACCGGCAGCCGTTGGCAGCGCCGCGTTGGCCCACGATGACCTGAGGGAAGGGCTGGTGTTCCTCGGCATCGCCGGAATGATGGATCCGCCGCGTCCGGAGGCGATTGACGCGATCCACGCCTGCCAGACCGCCGGGATCCGCGTGAAGATGATCACCGGCGACCACCCGCAGACGGCGATGAGCATCGGTCAGATGCTGGGGATCGCCAATAGCCGCCAGGCGATGACCGGCTATCAGCTTGAGCATATGGATGATGCCGAGCTGGCGAAGGCGGCGGTGGAGTTTGATATTTTCGCCCGTACCAGTCCGGAGCATAAGCTGCGGCTGGTAAAGGCGCTGCAGGATAGCGGCGAAGTGGTCGGCATGACCGGTGACGGCGTTAACGACGCCCCGGCGCTGCGCCAGGCCGACGTGGGCATCGCCATGGGCATTAAAGGAACCGAGGTGACCAAAGAGGCCGCCGATATGGTGCTCACCGACGACAATTTCGCCACCATCGCCAGCTCGGTGAAGGAGGGGCGTCGCGTCTACGACAACTTGAAAAAGACCATCCTGTTCATCATGCCGACCAACCTCGCGCAGGGGCTGTTGATCATCATCGCGCTGCTGGCGGGCAATATTATTCCGCTGACGCCGGTGCTGATTTTGTGGATGAACATGGCGACCTCGGCCACGCTCTCCTTCGGCCTGGCCTTTGAAGCCGCCGAGCGTAACGTGATGAACCGTCCACCGCGTAAGACCGGCCAGCACGTGATGGATGGGTTCGCCGTCTGGCGCGTCGCTTTTGTCGGTTCGATGATTGCCGTCGCCGCATTTATTCTCGAAGCCTGGCTGGCGCCGCGCGGCCACAGCGCCGAGTTCATCCGCACCGTGCTGCTGCAGATGCTGGTGACCGCGCAGTGGGTCTATATGATTAACTGCCGCAGCAGCGACAGTTTCTCCCTGAACAAAGGGTTGCTGCGCAACAAAGGCATCTGGCTAGTGACCGGCGTCCTGTTGCTGATGCAGCTGGTCATCATCTATGTACCGCTGATGCAGAACATGTTCGGCACTGAGGCGCTGCCGCTGCGCTACTGGTTCGTGACTCTGGTGATTGGTGTGGCTATGTTCCTGGTGGTTGAAATTGAGAAGCGGCTGACCCGCCGTTTCCGTAAAGCTGCCTAAGCCCCTCCGGCGCCCCTTCAGGATTGAGCGGGCGCCATTTTCCTTTAGCCTGGTTTTTTGATTTCCACCGCGATCATGGTGACGAACGGATGGTACTGCCACGGTATGCTGCCGCCCTTTTGATACATTTTTGAGATGGTGCCGTCGAGGTAGAGCATCTGGCGCACGTGGAGTTTGGACTGCGCGTAACAGGCGAAATCGTAGAAATTGGTTTCACGCTCGCTAAGCATAAATACCACCCGTCCCTGCTTATCAATGCCGACGCCGTTGCGCAGTTTGCGCGAGCTGGCGGAGGGCTTCAGCCGCCAGTTGATGGCGCCGTTTTCAATCAGCATTGGCCCGGACTGCACGGCGTAGGTTATCTCAGGCGATGGCTTAAAGTTGTTGATAGGCGTTATTCCCGCCCGCTGGCCCTTCAGCCAGAATACGCCGCCGGGGCGGATGAAAAAGTTGCCGCCGCCGGAGGCGCGGTTGAGCGGCTTTAGCAGCTCGCCGTTTTCGATATACAAGCCCAGCGGTTCGTAGGCCTTATCGTATATCCCGCCGTTCATCGCCATCTGGACGCTGCCGTCTTTATCGATATCGGACAGCAGCGAACGCAACGATCCCCAGGCTTTACCATTTTGCTTTTGCCAGTACATCACGATGCGCTCCTGCTGCGGATTAACCGTATAGCTTTGCAAGGTCAGCGTCGGGTCGGTGAGCGTACAGGCGGCATGGGTAAAAGCGGTGAAGGGAAGAAGCGCAAGAGGGATCAGGCGGCGTAATAACATGAACATTCCTTTTAAATATCCTGCGCCGAGTATACCCGTTTCGCTTCCTTATGCCGCCCAAATCTCGCAATGCTTTTGTACCAGACCAATCAGCGAACCGCCGTTGGCGATGAATTCGCGCATCTGCTGCGCTTCGCTGATGGGGGACCTGGCCTGGCGCACAACCGACTCCAGCGCCGCGCTGGCATGCACCTTGTGGGCAAAAGGCGCCAATCGGTCGGCCAGCTGCAGAATGTTCGCGCGGATGCTCTGCTGTTCGCCGGACCAGACATCGGTTATCACCCCGTCGAGGCCGTAGCGACAGGCCTGATAGCGGTTGAAAGGGTAGAGGAGGTAATCCTCCGGCTGATGTTTAAACGGCCGTTCGCTTAACAGCCAGCAGGCCAGCGTCTGGATAAATCCGGCGATATTCACCGCCTGGCCTATCGTCAGCGGCGTATCCATTACCCGCACCTCGACGGTACCGAACACCGGGCTCGGGCGGATATCCCAGTGCAGATCCTTCATGCTGTCGATCATGCTGGTGTAGCTCAGGCGGCGGAATAAACGCTGAAAGGCCTGCCAGTTCTCAACCCACGGCATTGGCCCGTTATCGGGATAGGAAGAGAAACGGTTCAAACGCGAGCAGGCAAAGCGGCTATCGGTGCTGTCGAACCACGGCGAGGCGGCGTTGAGGGCAATAAAGTGAGGTATAAAGCGTGACAGCCCGTGCAGCAAATAGATGGCGTCATCGCCGTTCTGACAGCCGACGTGAACGTGCTGGCCAAATACCGTCGCCTGCTTTGCCAGATAGCCGAAGTGCTCGACGGTTTTCACATAGCGCGGATTATCGCTGATTTGCTGGCGCTGCCAGGCGTGGAAAGGGTGCGATCCGCCGCCGCAGATCTGCAGATGGTGACGGAGAGCGGCGCGCTGTACCGCCTGATGGATGGCGCCGAGCTGTGCGGTGGCGTGGCTAATATCGCGACAGATGCCGGTGGCTATCTCCAGCATGCTTTCGGTGATGTCGTGTTTAGCCTCTCCCGTCGTTAGTTCACTTTGCACATCGGCAATCAGCGTGGAGGCATCCTGGCTGAGGTCGTATCCCGGCGGGTTGACGACCTGTAGCTCCAGCTCAATACCAAGCGTAAAAGGCGCTGAGACGTGAAAATCGGGTAGCGTCATCGTCTTTCTCCTGTCCCCGCTTAAACTGCAAGTATAGGTGAAGCGCAGAGAGTGCGGGCGGGATGAGAAAACCCCGGTGGCGCAGTCGCTTACCGGGGCTACAGCGTTGTGCGATTTGGTAGCCCGGATTAGCGTAGCGCAATCCGGGGAGGGCGAGTGGCGTATCGCTGACACCGGTGCTGGCGGCTTCAAAATCCCCGGTGGCGC